>JAEANM010018289.1:0-12687 GCA_017656035.1 Myanophis thanlyinensis | reverse complement strand
AACAGGCAGCTAAACTCTGATTGGCTCAGTCTAAATGATCTCATGGATGGCCACGCCCGTGCTTGGATTCTATTCCCAGCACTCTGAGAAGGAGCGTATCAGGTAAGACCAACTCACCTTTCCATGTGGACCTACTTTTATTATACTATGGTAACTTTTCTATCGTTTTAAAATGTTCCAAAGCAAGTGAAGACTTTTTTCAAATTTCAGAAGAGTCAAAATTCCCATTTTATTCAAATGCAGCCTAATATCAATCTAGATGAAAAATGCAATGTGCTAAAAGAGGAGGAAACTAAAGAATGCTATAATAATTTCTAATTAATTTCTTATAAAGTATTGAATTCTATAGGTATTGATCCAAATCTATCACTTCCTGTCTTATTCTTATATGATCAATTGATTTTTTTAAAATATACATAAATAATGTTTTGCATAATTTATCTTCTAATTTCTCCCAGTGAATTACAAAATGCAATTTATATTATACTCTCTTTGTTTGAAAGAAGAAGTACTTAGCATTAAAATAGAGCAAATGCTTACATGTTGGAGATAGCTTTAGAGTCTTCCTATTGCTGTGGTCTTCTGTGAAAGAAACAGGCAGCAGGTAATATGATAGATTTCTCTCTGGAAAATTACTCTTAGTCAGGAATATTCTGTGTTCTTCAATTCAGTGCTCAGTGGATGTTGACATTTTGATCTGATATGAGAGCCTTTAAAGCTGCTTTCATCAAGTGATGTATTGTACTCTATATAGTAATGAACTTCAATTCCTAGGTTTTGAAGCAGCTAAAGACTTAACTAGTGGTCATCAAAAGTAATTTTTTGGTCTCCTGCACTATAGGTTTGGAAACTAAAAGAGAATTGTGGCAGCTGTTGCTCTCTTCACTTAATTTTTTTCAGCCTTCCCTTTAGCAATAGCTTCAGATGTTATAATGCATGCTTCTGTCTGTATCAGATTAGCTAAAATAATGGAAATGGTCTGAGTAATGCTTTACATTGTATATAAATATATTAAAATAATTGTTTTTATATCACCTTTTTAGTATAATATTTATTGAGTTATATTTCTGAAAACCCTATTTGTTAATAATCAGGAACGTAAGTAATACAGTGATTAGTGTTTTATAGTATAATTTGACTGGCAACATCAGGGTTCAGATATTGCTTACTGCTTATAGTGAAACCAGGAATTGTGTGAAGGATTGTGTAGGAATATTCTATCCAGTGGTCTTCTTTGATATATTATTTACAAATATAATGAATAGTAAAATCTCAGTGAAACTTCTGAAGTGCTAAATGAAAGTCATGATAAATAGCTTAAAACTTTGTAATAGAAATTAACTTAAATAGTTTAAAACTCTGTAATAGAAATTACATTTATTTCTTGTTCAGAATTTTGGACTTCACATGTTGCATCTTATTCTTTGAATTCAGTTGTGACTTTTATCTATGGTTGGAAATATTATTATTTTTTTCTTGCAGGGGAACCAAAGCTTAGACATGTAGAAAAGGATATTTTGATTCCAAAAATAATGAAAGACAAAGCCAAGGAGCTGTGTTCTGAACAAGTGAAAGGTGAGAGTGAAATTCTGCTAGATATCAAATCTAAGAATTTATGTGACCTGAATTTTAATTTTGTAACATTTTCTTTCCTGGCCAGATTGCCACAGTAACAATGAATCTATGTGTATTGCAGATTCATTATTATGTAAGATGATGATAGGTTTATATAATTTGTCAAAATAATTTGCTTAGTGGTAACTAAGAGTAGTGAATTCTTCAATGTCTTAATTTTCCAACCAAAACTACATACTGGCATTTCCATTTGAGAATCAATCATCTAATTAAAAATGCAGCTACATTTTTATGCATGTTTCTATTACATTACATTCACTCAATGTATTTTATCTAGGAGATGTACTGTTAGTGCTTGTGTTTATAATGTAGGTATGACTACTTGGGTGTGGCTTTGGAGTTGTGAACAGCATTCTAAAAATGCATATTTCAGGATTAGTTCCAAATATCAATCTGGAACATCTGAATTAATTAAATCTGTATAAAACTGACCATGGAGCACATTTCTTCATGGGGATGTTAATTGGGATGTCACATTGAAGAATGAAGTCTGGAAGACATTATGGGAAAAGATAATACTGGATCTATTTGTCTTCATTCATGAAAGATAGTGCAAAATAATAATTGTGCTATATTATATTTAGTAGATTAAAGAAATTTTATGTTGGTAACTTGTAAATTGCAGCTAAAACTAGAGATTGATATTATAACAAGAACTTAAAACAAAACAAGCTTCTATTGGTTCCCTTTATTATCAGAATGCAGCTATAATTTTGATTTTTTTACCAGGATTTACCAGCATCCAGTCAGTAAAGGAAAAGGAAAAAAAAATAAAGTTGTGGGATAAAGTATTGTAAGACAGAGGAAGAAAACACCTGCTTTTTCTCTCCCATTTTTAGGTGCTGTGAATAACTAGATGAGAGTGATATTAGAAGTCAGATTTATTTTCTATATAATCAAATCAAGCCTTGCCTGGCAGGATTTCTCTAAAGCCTAATTATATCTTAGATGGGCCTATCCATTATTCTCTGTTCATTCTTCTCGTTTGAAACCTAGCCCTTTTCTTTAAGCCATGCACTTGTTTTCTTTGGTATTATTAATATATCCTAATTATTATTTTAAGCCCACAATTCTAATTGTAATATATGTGTTGAGGGATTGTAAATAATAACTGCCTCCAAAACCTTAAGTCTCTTTCCAGATTTATTGTCGGATCCTGATGCAAGGTACATTTGTATTTCTCCATCAGTGGAAGGGAGAAAATATTTTCTTTCTTTTGGCCTTTTTGAAACCATCTTTGGTGGGAGGAAAATCAGATGTTGGCAGCAAATGCATCTCTTACTGATTGGGTGGGGCAAAGTCAAATGACAAAATAGCCTGTGCTTACACAGTTTTTCCCACCCAGTTATATACTGTCATCTGCTCTGGGAATCTCTGGATCTGTATAGCTGTTTCCATAGTTCTTGAAAGTATGAGGGCAGTCTTCTTGACTTGTTAGATGATGATTTTGGAAGTTGGGAAATGCAAACAGAGAACCTAAAATACAGTGATCCCTTTTCTGACAAACTTAATGAACACATGCACTAGAAAAAGAATAAAAAATAGTATTAGTCAACACTTTATAGTTTTGGGTTAGGTGAAATGATTCTGGAAATAGTATTGCATTCTACATTAAAATGGGACACAGATGGACATAGAGTAGGACTGTGAAAATTAGTCATTTTACATGCTTTAATAATTAGAAAAGGATAAAATTTCTATTGCCGCTAGAACATATGCTTGCTTGCAGAAGGCAAAGGAAAGAGCTGCTTAGGTCAGGTGTCATGTTTGTTTTTGTGCTGGGACCTTCTGTGAGGAGAGGGCATGTAGGCGAGACCCTCTGGTGCCACGGTGAAATATGCGTATGTTTGATCTGTGTATGTATGTTTGAAGCAGTGGAAGAGACGACATGGCCACCAAACTTTTCTAATTCGCTGAGCAGCAGCTGCAATAGCCTGTCCCTTTAAGATACTGTGATGCAGCCTGCTGTCCGGCCGGCCGGGTGGGTGGGATAGAAAGAGAGAGAGAGAGAAAGAGAGAGAGATCCCTATTATGGATAAACAGGCTTCAGGCTGACAGGATCTACTTCCTTCTTCTTTTAACTGGAATTGCAAGTTTCCACCAAACATAAAAAAGAGGTACTATAACATGGTGACTCCCAGAGATCAGAGGCAACTGCCTTGTGCATTGCCAACCCTACACACTGGAAGAAACTGTATGTGGAAAGACAAATATGTATAATTAATAATCCAAGCAAATCATTTTTATATTTTACAATTAAGATTGTGGAGGCTAAAGTTTAAAGAATAGCATACAACACAGGTCATGGCAGACTACTGGATTCCCACACACATTACTGATGTGATTTACTACTCAGTATGTCTGTAATCAGCAAATTATAAGGTATCAAACTATAGCTCAGCATGATGCAAGTCATAGACTACAATTTGATTTGTGATCATTATATAATGGAGAAAGTCCCCTGTTGATCTAATTCAACTATCCAGCTATCTATCAGATTTCTATTTGCTTCCCATTTTTGACCTTAGCAGTGTACTAGGAAATTACATGTTACACTTAGAAGTCTCAATTAACCAAGACTAAATTTTCCACAGGTGTTCTGTGAACTTTAGTAGTTGGCCTTTCCTCCATAATAATAAATTATGTTTTATTAATAGAAAGTACAATAAATTATTATATTTGAGAATAAGTTTTGACATACTCCCTGATTAATCTTAACTCTTCCCAGAAAACTCTCTCAAGATATTCTATGGTTTCTCTTTTTGTTTCTTGGATAGGCTGAAACATGAGTCAATATTGGGAGAGTAGAATAAAATGTGGTTTGGGATATTGCTGGGAAAATAGGACCAGACTTTTCTGGTGCAAACTCTATCATTAGAATAATGTTTCTAAATCACCAAGATGCTATACTCTAATCAATGGCAGGAATCCATGAAACACAATATATCACCCACCCACTGACCAAGGCTTGCCAGAACAGGAAGCATCGTGCAAGACTTTTTGTGGCTTCCTGAATTTCCCAAAATGAAAGTCAAACAAAGATCCTCTCCTTCTTCCCAACCATGGCACAAACATGAGCTGGTAATTTATCTTTTTCCAGCATGTCCGTATGATCTTATCTTTATCTCATTCCACAGTCATAAGTGAAATAGTTGGGCTGGGCTGATGTGAAGTTGTATTTTCTCCTTTATTCTGATACTGTTCAAGGACAGCCATAGATTTGAAAAATTGGTCAGACTGTAATCTTGGAAGGAAGTCAGGAGACCAGCAGTGCCTTGAAACAAAGGCAATAGTTGCAGAATAGGCCAACTCAAGGACAGGTGATGAAAGACAATTCTACCTTTCTCTAAGGACAGGTGATGGCAAAAGTCAATGAGGTTTACCACAAATATTATTATATCTATTTATGGTAGCTCCTAAGTTAATATATTTCCTATTATTTCAATAGCCAATAGATCCATTGGTTCGTATTGAAATCACACCCTAGGCACTCTATTAAGCCATACTGCTTTTAGTCTGGTTTTGTTTAGCAGGATGCATGAAATTAGTCATTGTGGGTTTTCAGCATGGTCTATCGCATAATAATATTATATGTGAATCTGGCCACTGGGGCTTTTTCATGGTTATAAGAGTTCACCCTAGCATGATGAAAAGCTCTTACTTCCCATCAGTTGCATTTAGCTGTAACAGTATAGCCAACTTTGGCCTTTCCAGTAAGTTACTCAACAAATCTCCAGACTGACCCCCCTATTTCAAGACTTTGTGAGCTGGGTTCTGTGCTATACTCCAGTTGTCTGAGTTGGGGAGCCTTAGTTAATCTTTACCAGTATTAACTTGGCCTTTATTATCCAAGAAAAAGATCCTGTCACATGTTCTCTAGCTCCCCAGAGCAAGAGGAAAGAGTGCCCAAGGAGTGAAGCAAAGTCCACTGCAGTCTGAATAGAAACACTACGATAAAGCCTATTTGGTCCCAACTCCCTAGAGCAGTGTTTCTCAACCTTGGTGACTTTAAGATGTTTGGACTTCAACTCCCAGAATTCCCCAGCCAACAAAGCAAAATTGGCTGGGGAATTCTGGGAGTTGAAGTCCAAACATCTTAAAGTAGCCAAGGTTGAGAAACACTGCCCTAGAATCTCCTGACTGCCCTGCTGACTGGAAGCATTACTGATTTTGCACACCTTGAAACTGGCATAGGCTACTGTTGGTTTAAGGGGGAACCCCACTTTTTAATGCCAAAAGTGCAATGGTTGATGTCTCAGATGGTTGATGTTCATCAATGGTTGATGTTCAAGACAAAGGAAGGCAGCATCTGGAACACAGCAGACAATAGAACATGTTTGTACTATGGCTACGTGCAACTAAATGATGCCCCCAAAACAAATTGTTGAGGAGGTAACATTTTTAAGAGGTGTCTAAAATGAGTTCAGGTTCATGCATTGCACTTAACCATTATTTAACCACAGATTAAAATAAGCCACAATTAGTTTGATTAATATAAAACAGGAAGCTGTAAACAGTGATTTTCTAAGTCATCATGACTTGTGTTTTCTGAACACCTTAAGCTAAAAGCAAATCAATACTGACTTAACATGTGAACCCAACAGTGGATAAAGCCTCTAGGCTCAACACTACTAGTGTTGGCTGTTAAATAAGCAAAGCATAAAGTCTTCAATTCATGTCTTGGATTCTATTCCAGACAACATTATCAAAAGTACATTAATTCTTAGCTATTTGAGCAGCCATTTTCTATGTAGTTTTTATCAGTCTTTAGCATATAAAAACTAATCTCCTGAACCTTTGGGGTATGTTAGAGGAATCATTTTATCAGTGCAAAACCCAAGGCCTAGTTACTACACTATTATGTGAGGCCACAAATTATACCTTATTTTTTTGTATAAGGGTCTCAATGCCAATTATGGTAGGAAAGCAATTTAATGCTCAGAATAGTTTTGGAAAACTCAAGCATCCCCAAACTTTTTTAGAGCCAGACAATGTTTCCTGTTTCCCAAGTTTTCTTTTTCTTTTCTTTAATTTTCCCTTCCTTGCTCTCATTCTCAACTTCATTCTTTCTCTCTCCCTCTTCTTCTCCCTTCCATTCCTGATCACTTTTTTTTAATAAAATGTCTGAGAGAGAGGGATGGGCACAGTGTTGGCTGTTAGCATAGTGGGAAAACAGTGGAGAATAAACTGTCCAAAAGCAGAGAAAATAATGCTTAAACATCAACTGAAACCGGAAGGGCAGCCTCAGTGTGGTTGGGAGTTTTGCTCTGGGCTGTTCTTAAGTTGTTCAACCACTTGTGGCTCTTTGTGATCTCATCTATCCATGCTTGTGCGTCTGTAAGTGCTTATTCATATCCCTCCAGTTAGCAAATTTGCTCAGGGACTTTAACCTATTTTATCTTTAGCTGTTTGAGATGAACACTATCTTATGCATTTT
This sequence comes from Myanophis thanlyinensis, assembly GCA_017656035.1. Taxonomy (NCBI): domain Eukaryota; kingdom Metazoa; phylum Chordata; class Lepidosauria; order Squamata; family Homalopsidae; genus Myanophis; species Myanophis thanlyinensis. The sequence continues at coordinate 5,615 of JAEANM010018289.1, read as the reverse complement.
CTGCCTGTTTATTATTGAGATTTTTTTTATTACATTCGATCCTCAATGAAGGCTGGTTTAGAAATTTTTTTAAAGAAATAAATAATAGCCTAATATTGATGAATGATTTGCCCTGGCTCTGGGTTGGTAAATTCTGTTAACAGTCACATCTCCTTCCCTAGACTAATTGTCTTCACTAATTGTCTTCTTCCTTCCCATTCCCACCACAACTGAATTCCTTTCCTTCCTAAAAGCATCAAGCATTCCCTCCTTTATTTGACTTCATTTACTTCTGAATGGCAAGAAACTTTGTCAGGAAGATAATGCCAAAGAAGAAAAACTAGGGAAGACAGATAGGAAGACAGCCCCCAAACTAAGGCCTGGAGGAGACTCTGAAGAGACCGGACCCCAAAATCGTAGAAATTGACTCTTTTCATCTCCAAATAAGGAATGACTCATTCCCAGAAGAGATTGTGAAGGAAAATGCAGCCTCAGATAAGGGCAAGGAAGTGGCAATTTGTCAATGTTTGAAAATAAATCTCCTGTGGCAATCCCATTTTGAGACAACCCGAACAGATTGTCTTTTCCACCCATTCTCAAATCTACGGATTATTATCCAACAATCTCCCCTCAACAGATTTCTCATCAATCTCATTCTGGAAACAAACTCTTTTAGGGGATATTTTTAAGAGCTCAATGTACAGTACTGGAGATGAGAGCCAAAATCAACCATATTAAACATATTGTAGAAAACACCTAAACCTTATTTTCTCCCCACCCTTATTTTGGATTGGAAGGCATCTCTGGATCTTTCTACCTTACCCAAAACTTTATCTAATTAGCAGCTATGTTAGTGATCAGACATGTTATCAAAGGGGTCACCCTGATGCCCGGTAGCAACTTCCTGTTAAACTCCACCTCTATTGTTCTAAGATCTTGCCTGGAGATATGAAAGCCTTGGGGGAGGAAATCTGAATTTTTAAAGAAAAAGATGGGCTCCCTTCCTCTACTTATAGATATTTTTATCTTTCAAATAATTGGAAGTACTAGAGGGGAAAAAGTTATAAAGTAATACTTCATATTTTCACTTAGAGAACATATTTCTGTAATCATATTTTAAGAATGCTTATATTGAAGAGAGGATATTCAGATCCTTCCTTCCTTCCTTCCTTCCTTCCTTCCCTGCCTATCAGCCAAAACTTCAGAAGTGATTACCAATAAAATCCAATTGAAAGTAATAAAATCTCAGCCTCACAATGGGTAAAAGCAGCTGACAGTCAACAAGCAAAATCAATATGAGAAATTTAACCAGGTTATTCTTTGATTAAATCATTTGAGGTTTCCCCCCATTTTCCTGCAAGCCCTTTCTTTCCTCATCTTTTCAACTACATAAACTTTGATATCAAACCAATCTGTTTCATCAATATACTCATTATCTCACTAAATTCCCTTCCTGTTTGATATACTGTGCACTTCAGCTGGTCAAAAACCTCTTTATGACCTAATTATTTGTTTTTGTTCCTCCCATCTAATATTCAGAACCAAGGATTTGTTTGGGTCTTTTCCTTCATAGGTCATGACTGCCACTGAATTACACACATGCAATAAGGTTGTCTAATTGTGTTTTTTCAAAAAATAAATACTGTAAGATCCAAAGGAGCTCTTTTAATCTTGGACAGCAAAATGGGTCAAAAGTCTGTAATGATTGAAAATCTATTATCCCTTAAGCTTTAGTCTATTATTACATAATCTTCATTCACAAAAACAAGGATCCATGAAAGATTAGAAGACAATGAACAATGAAGATTCAAATTGTTTTTAACTCACAAAAAATGCCCCTTTTCTTCTTTTTCCTTAAAGAAAACTGCAAATCTGATCAGAGCAAAATTATATCAAAAGAAACTGATTAACATATTCCAGCCATTTTCCTCTTAAAACTTTTTTACCCACTCCCAGATACTTTTTTCTATGCAAAGTTGAAAAAGATAAGAATAGGGATACATACCCTTTGCTCCTTCCTAAAGTCTTTGAAAATAAAAGAGCTAAGAATTCATCTCTTGCTTTTTTTGACAATAAGGAAGTGCTTTTCTTCCATTGCTTTCTTCCAGATAAAGCAGCTCTTGATCATAAAATAGAGCAATGTCTTAGAAGAGTGCAGCATTATAGTGAAAAGAAAGGAATATCTAATATCTAAGCCCCATTGACCTGAACAGAAATTATTTCTCCCAGAGATTGGCAAATGCAATCCATAATTATTGGTCATTGGTACTGCTATCTGGAACTGATAACAATTGAAGATCAAACATGTAGAAAGCATATAGAGTCCTGATATATAGAATTGAAGCCTTAGTTGCCCTTTTCCAGTGGTGTGATAGTTAAGCATGAGTAATCAGAATCAGAAAACGTTAGAATTTTATACCTGCAGTATTTGGATATGCATCAGTCAACAGGTGGAATTCTATAATATAGACAGATAACTAGCTAAATGAAAAGAGCTGTAAAAGTGATTGTGTGAATGGCTAAATATATTAGCATGAACATTTTGATTTTATAACACCTGCATAGATTTTTAACATTACTTTTGTCTTTTGTAAACTATTGTTTATTGATGTATTTATGAGTTCAGCAAAAAGCAATAGAAAAGTCAGGATCGCATAAATCACAAGGTAGAAAGAGATTATTATATCAAAGTGAATTCTGAAGGATAGCTATGTAAGACAGCTAATATCTGAACAGATTTGCAATTCAGGAGGAACTGTCTTACTTATTTGCTGGGAATTAATCTGCATATCACTAGTAGGATTGCATTCTTTATTTCAATTAATTTTCTCTGTCCAAGCTCAGATCCATGGATAGTGAAAATTACAACACCAGCCACCCTGACTTTCTCCTCCTTGGCTTGTCCGCTTGGCCAGAACAGGAACACTTTCTTTTTGTTACCTTCCTCATTCTGTACCTGCTGAGCATGACTGGGAACCTCCTGATCATCTTTTTGATCTGTTCTGACGCCCGACTCCTCCATGCACCAATGTATTTCTTTCTCAGTCACCTCTCCTTTGTGGATGTCTGCTTCACCTCAACTACTATTCCCCAGATGCTGCACAATCTTCGCACAGGCTGCAAGAACATTGCTTTCACTAACTGCATGATCCAGATGTACCTCTTTCTGACCTTTGTTATCACTGAAAACTTCCTGCTGGGCTCCATAGCATTGGATCGCTTTATGGCCATCTGCCTGCCATTACGCTATCCTCTGCTGATGTAACCATTGCAGTGTCATATCATGGTATTTGGGACATGGTTGCTGGCCCACCTTAATGCCTTCTTCCATACTATATTGATGTTCAGGCTTTCCTTCTGTGGTCATCATGAGATACCTCATTTCTTTTGTGACTTCCAGCCTTTAGTGGTCATGGCCTGCTCTGATAAGAGCCTCAATGAAAGGTTGAGTTTCTTTGAAGGAGGAACAATCAGTATTGGCAACTTGATTCTCATTCTTGTCTCCTACATTCGCATTGTCCAAGTTGTGTGTTAGGTTCCTTCTAGCCAAGGATGGAGCAAAGTGGTCCAAACCTGTGCTTCTCATCTGATAGTTGTGACCCTCTTCTATGGTTCTGCAATTGGGGTCTATTTCCAGTCTCTCTCTTCTTATTCTGGGGACAAGGACAAGGTAGCCACTGTTATGTATACTGTGGTGACCCCCATGCTGAACCCCTTCATATATAGCCTAAGGAATGCAGACATAAAAGCTGCTCTCCACAGAGCACTAGATAAACTAAGAAAGGCTTTGCAGAAGACACAGACTATCAACACCTGATGTGATGAGACCTGTTAAATATGGAGTACCAGATCAAAAATAGAAGAAGTATGGTTCTTTGGAGAACTTTATTTGATGCAGTGTCTTACACATTTAGCATGTTCGTGATTCCTAAAGAACATTTTTTATTTTGTGTGTGAATCTTCATATTTTGTTTTTTTAAATGAACATACAGAGTTTATGTTCAAATTCCTCAGCTAAGTGCTCACCAGAATGTTGAACTACAACTCCCATCAAACAGTCAACTGGTGTAGATGGATATGGATGATGGGAGCTGTAGTCCAACCCTTGGAGTGCTGGCTGTCTCAGAAACCTTGACAAAGTCTCAAGTACCTGAAGACCTGATTCTGCCAACTTGCTTGGGGTGAAATTCTCAGTTTCTAAATTTGATGTGTAAAATAAACAGGTATTCAAGATGATCTGTATAAAAAAGCAGTCCTAGATGTGTCATTAATTATAAATTTGTTAATCCAAAATAACTACTACTGGTGATTATGTGATGGTCAATCATGCTTTTGGTTCTAGAATTAACAGAACAGACAACTGTTAAGAGGCACTGCAGGGCAGTGGCTAAATAGTTGGACTAGAGTTCTTTGTTCATCTGTGAAGTTGTCTAGATGACTTTGAGCCAGAGATCTGTTCTTTCCCCAGAATACCTCACCAGTTAGAAGCCATGATGGCTTGGTCATCTCACATTTGAATTACTGCAAAACACCTGATGTAGGGTTGCTCTTGAAAACCTGGTCCAGAACGCAATGATGCTGACAATGATAGGCATGTTGCATTGTGTGCACATGTGCCTGATTGCCATTTGGCTTCTGAGTACATTTCAAGATGCTGGTTATTACTTATAAAGCTCTGTTTTTGCATAGGGCCTGGTTATATTTGAAGGACCATCTGTTTCTGTGTTTTCACCTATCTGGTCAGCAAGAACTTGTCAATTAAGCAGTGTCATCTTATAGGACTTGGGAAGCATGTCTTCTAGGAGATGGCTCAGAGTCACTATGGAGTCCATTTTCCTCAAAATGGGTATAATAAATACAAATAAAATATGAATGGTATGAAGGATAATAACCTGAACTCTTGCTGCCCCCATTCATTTCTTCTGAAAGAGACATGAAAAAGAAACATGCAATAATAATGATCAATCTTCAATGATTCTGCTGTTGAAAACAAACAGTGAGTGTGGATATTTCAGAAATATGATAGTGGTAATAATCTAACCCTACTAAGTATGTATTTATTATTTAATTTCCCACCTCATGTACAGTAACCTCCTGTTGCTATTTATTCAAATTTGAAAACATTTAAGAGTAGATTAGACCTACTAAAATATCACTGACTCTTATGACGTTCTTCTTAGTAAGATTAAATTTGGATCCAACCCATCTTTATAATCAACCTCACAAAATTGAAACTGTCAACCAAAATATATTTTACCATCATATATTATTGCCAAAGTGGGAAAGCCAAACATTGTTCTGTTCAAACAGATCATTCTCTTTTCCAGGAATCGCACTATGTTAAATTTCTAAGACCGAAGCATAAGATTTCTACTATTTTATACTGCCCACATGCGGTTTTCCATTACCATTATTTTAATAATGCCTTTATATTGTTTTTGAAAAACAACTGACATTGACTAAAATACAAGATCAGATCATTTTAAAAGTATATGGTTTTTTATTACTATTTGGGGAGGTTATGGCTAAAAAAAAGTTAAATATATACCTAATGCTATATACCTAATGTAGTCACTTCAAAATGAGCTGGATAATGAAATAATACACATGTATACACACACACACATATATACATA
>JAEANM010018287.1:536-12688 GCA_017656035.1 Myanophis thanlyinensis | reverse complement strand
CTAGCCTGCTTCTCTGTGCCACCTACTGACACAAACATGGCACAGAAGCCATGCCTGCAATGCCTGGTAGGTGGCAATATATATCGATAGTATCTCAACTCGTGATGATGGATGATCTCACCCAGTGGCTTCATATAGATGTTAAACAGGAGAGGAAAGAGTACTGAGCCCTGTGAGTGGTTGAGGGCTCGATCTCTAAGTCCTTATCAACACCAACTGGGATTGACCTTGGAGAAATGAGCTGAACTAGTGCCAGCCCCAACTCGCCCCAAAGGATACCGTGGTCACTGAAGGTAGCCGAGAGGCCAAGGAGAGCAAGAATGGTTGCCGAGATTGGCCATGAGTACCAACGAGGCTGTCTCTGTCCCATCATCAGGCCTGATCCCAGATTGAAAAGGGTCCAGGAAATCTGTTTCATCCAGGACACCCCCCCCTTTTTTTGCTGACCCCCTCTGCCCCATTCTTGATATGCTGTCACAGCCTATCTCTGTTTGCAGCGGTGGAAGAAAAGCTGGTTTGTGTTGTACCCAGCAAGTCCTCACGGAGTTGCCCGTTTGGAGTTCTTTGATTGCAAGGAGGGGGCTGCTCCAGCTGACCGGATCAGTACCAAGAGGCTGGACAAGAAGATTGTGCGGCTGGCAGATTGTGTGAGTGTGGCTCCTGCCCTGGACTGCAGCCCCAGGGAGGGCTTGGCTGCCTTCTGCCTGGAGACCAGCAGCCGCACCTACGTCTTTGCCACCGAGCCACAGGAAGCGGCTGACTGGGTGGTGAAGCTCTGTGAGGCAGCCTTTCCGGTGAGCAGGACGGGGTGGCGGAAGGGGGTTAAGTAGCTAAAACAAAGGTATACTAATAGCTAAGCATTCTGGGTGCAGACCCACCCATGCAGGATGACTTTTGGGGTGGAAAAGTGGGAAAAAGGCAAGGCCACCTCAGCAAAATCAGCCAAGGGAGGCAGGGAAAAGAAGGTCCTGAGAAACTGACCCGGTGGGCTGGTACATGCAGAGGAAGAGGGGTGTGAGGCTGAGTGACTGAGCTGCACCCTACTTGCCCCGTTGTGAGAGTCCTCCAGAGTTTGTGTCACCAAGCAAAACATTCTGGGTTTGGTCAGAACCAAATTTAGCACTAGGTCTGATTCTGAGGACCTACTTTAAAAAGGGTTCAGCCAACTGGAACAAGTTCCTGGAAAGGAACAAGCTGGATCAGGAGTCCTGGGAGAAGACAGTGAAGAAACTGGGTGGCTGATGCCAGAGCTCTCTTCAAGGGTCTGGATGCCCAGGACCACTGGCTCTCATTCTGGAGTGCTGGGCCCAGAGACTGTTAGGCACGGTTTCCGCTGGCAAGGCTGGCACCATCTGCTCATCTGGAGAGCTCTGGGTTGGGGAACTCTGTTGGATTCATGCAGCGTAGACCAATCACCTTGAGGGCCTCAAAGGTTAGGATTTGAACTCTTGACACCAGAGCTATTGCTGATCTTGTCAAGGACTCTGGGCAACTGAGGAAGAATCAGTTCTTTTTGCTGAAGGTCCAGGCAAGGGCTGCCACTGAGACTTTTTATGCTTCTTGACACAGACTAACCCTGGAAAAATGACCCCATCTGGTACGGAGACCACTGGAGAACGGGACCTGGAAATGGCCACAAACTCCATTTACTACTCAAGAGAAGAAGGTAGGACTTGATGGCTGTCCATGGCCGGCATGTACCTCAGATGGTCCAGCCGGTCCCCCTCAGAAACTTTTATCCAGTGGCAGCAACACATGTGAGATGAGAGGTGGGATTGCTCCTGGTTTTCAAATTGGATCCTGTCTTGGTAGCTACTGAAGTGGGCAGGAAGCACAGGGTGCTCCTGGGTAGCATGGTATGTACTGTCCCACCTTCCTTTCTGCAAGGGATGGGTTGGCGGTGCCCAGTTGCCTCCCCGCGAGGACAGCCGCCCATTCCCACTCTCCCCTTGGCTGCAGTGAATGAGTTTTGGGTCACCGTGCAGAAGACCGAAGCGGCCGAGCGCTGCAAGCTGCAAGGGAAGTATGTGCTGAAGGCCTCTTGGAACGAGCTCATCCTCAAAGAGGCCCCCTCCAGCCTGCCCCTCTACACATGGCCCTATCGCCTCCTTCGCAGATATGGCAGGGACAAGGTGAGCTTGTCAGGCAGGAAAAGACCTTTGGGCCTCTGGGGTTTTGCCTTATTCCCTCCCCCCTCCCTGCCCGGGGGGACCTGGGAAAAAGCAGAGTAAAGTTGGACTTGCTAAGCCGGAGGGGGGGGGAGGGGGGGCAAACCTTTGCGAGGGAAGGCTCCCCAGGGGCTGCCCCACTTGCCCTGGGGAGACTCTGGCTGACCACAGAGCCCCACACTTCCCTTCCACAGGTGATGTTCTCCTTCGAAGCTGGCAGGCGCTGTGAATCCGGTCCCGGCAACTTCACCTTTGAGACCAAGCAGGGAAACGAGATCTTCCACGTGGTGGAGGCTGCAATCCAGGCTCAGAAGGCCCAGGTGGAAGAGCATCGGCAAAGCAGTAGCTCCCTCGAGATGGAGGCTCCCAGCCTCTTCTCCCTCCAGAACGCCGTAGCCAGCTCCCTCAGTCTGGAGGGTGAGGGCCCTGCTGCTGCTGCTGCTGCTGCTGCTTCAGAGAGACGGGTGCCCAGAAGTGCCCTGGCAGCCAGGCCCAGCGTTGCCGGGGAGGGGAAGGAAGCTGCCGTGCCCAAAGGGCAAAACCCATGGCCGAGCAGCTCGCTGTGGTCCTCCTTCTCTGGGAAGCTGGGCTCTTTGGAGGACACTAATAATGTCTACTCTGAGCCTCTGGATGCAGTGAAGGGCTCACGGCTGTGGCCAGACTCCCTCTATGCTGACCCTGTTGACAGCCAGCGTCAGGAAGAAGGGCCAGACCGGGGCTCCAGCCTGGTGGAGGAGCAGCCCAGGCCACGGACTGGTGAGGGCCATGGGCTCCTGAGTGACAAGCAGCACATCTATGATGAGCCTGAGGGAAGGGCGCCGTGGCCCACCCCCACTTCAGCCGCCATCTATGATGAGGCATGTCTCCCCTGCGAGGCCTGGCGGACTCAAGGCTTGGAGAGCCAAGCTGGCTATGAGTTGCCATGCCTTCCTGGAACTGGTGATTACGCCGTCCCTGCCTTCCACCAAAAGGCCGGGCTGAAACCCCCCAGGCCCAGCCCTGCCCCCAAGCCTCCCCGGGTGCATAAGAAATCTGCTCAGCCAGAGACTAGCAAGCCCAGAGTGGCCCCAGCCCCAGAGGGGGTCTATAACAGCAATAACAGCAACAATGGCAATGACCCACTCTACAGCCGCGTGCTCAAGCCGCCCTCGGCCCCCGGCCCTTTGGGACCCGAACAGTCGGTGGACGAGAACCGGCCGGCCGCAGTGTACGAAGACCTGGGGGAGATCTGAGAAGGGACCCTGAGCTGGGCTGGAGCAGCCTTTCCAGGGGGACCTTCTTCTGCAGGCTGCCTGCTGGGGGCGGGGGGGGGGGGGGCGCGGCTGGCCACGCTTAGGCACTCTCGGAAAAGGCAGGCCGAGGCCCCAAATGACAGCAATCTTGGACAGCAAAGGCTGTCTCTTCTAAGAGGGCTCCAGCCTAGCCCAAGGGCCACATGGGCCAAGCCAGGAGGCCACAGTGTGGGAAGGGCCTCCAAAGGTAGGACAGGCCCCTGGGGAACACACAGCCTCCTCCTGGCCCCCGGGATGTCACTTCTTTGGGACTGCAGCCTTTGGCAGCGAGCCCAGCGGGGTCCTCCCTGGCACAGGACCAGCCACTTAGGAGGTTGCCGCTTCCTTTGGTTGCTGCAGAATGCTGCTGGCCCACTGGGCCCTCTCCCCCAATGTCAGAGGCAGCTTGCGTGCTGGGCTGAGGCTCCCAGGACTTCCCAAATGCCTCTGACATTTGGGGAGGGGGGGCACAGGAGGCTGAGAAGGGTCCCTGGGGCAGCCACGCCAAGGCATTGGTGGGAAGGAGCTGAAGGAGACTCTCACTCACTCAGGCTGTCACAAGGAGGTTTATTGACATAGAGAGGATGTGGCTCAGCCAGGCCGGAAGAGTGCCAAACAACAGAAACCAGGAAGTGCCACAAACAGCCCCTCCTCCACCACCCACTTCCCCATGGAGCCCAGGCCGGGGGTGGGGGGTGGAGAGGGAAAATGGGGAGAAACAGGCAGGTTGGCCCTCACTCCAGCCCGAGGCTTGTGGGGAACATCCGTCCCCCCCATGGAGTCTTCTGGGCGAGGGTGGGGAGGTGCAGGCTGCTGCCAAAGGAGCTGCCCTGGGGCCAGGGGCTCCAGCTCTGTGGCTATGAAGAAGGCAGGATGTTCCCTCTGTGGCCGAGATGCATGGACAAAGGCCGCTACACCTCAGACTCTGGGATGGCTTTTCCTTGGCTTGGAGAAAACGGGAGGCTGCCAGAGCCAGCAGGCGAGAGGGCCACCTGCAGCGGGGCCACTGTGGCCCTGGCCCTGCTGGGATGCATGCGACTCCCCTGCTGTGGGGGGAAGAACCACCGTCACTGCTGGGGCAAAAGCAGGGTCTGTGTGTCTCCCCTGCCCTGCCCTTCCTGCTGTTGGGATGACAGGAAGCCTGCTTTGTTAGTGACGGAGCCCACTCCAAAGACTGGAAAGTGCCCCGGGTGTCAGGGCAGAGCCCTTCGTGGGGGTCCTGGTGCATTTGCCCTCCTAAGCAGCCATGTTGGAGTGTTCCCCCCCCCACCTCCTGGGCTGGTTCCTTGCTGCTGGGCCCATGTTCGTCCCCATCTTTCCCCATGTCGTGTGCCCCTTGGTACCTGGCGGGGCCACTGCCTTGGTGCCCAGCGCTGAACCCGGGAGGTGGGCAGGCGGCCCAGGCACCTCTTCAGGGCCTGGTACAAATGACTGGTTGCCCGCAGGGGGTCGTAGCTCGCCTCCAACTCCAGGTCGCTGAGGATGCCCTGGGGCGGAAGAGGCCAGGTCAGTGCAGGTCAGGGGGGGGAGGCGGGGTTGGGGTGCCCCTTTCCCTCATTTACCTCCATTGTAGCGAGTGCTGCTTCTGGCAGGTTGGCAGGGAGGAGAGGAAAGCTGCAAGGCAGAAGCAGCTCTCGGGGCACTACTGGGCGCAGCAGCAGGGTGGAGGAGTCTGAGGGCAGCAGGACCTGGAAGCTGCCGGTTGAGGGGCCTCCTCTGCTGAGATCTGGCCCACCACCCCAGGTCTCGTATTTGGCGAGCAGCAGCCATTTCCGCTTCTGGAAGACAAAGCCGGTGTGCGCTGTGTTGCCAGCCGCATGCCAAAGCAGAGCAATGCTCCTGCCTGGTGGGTGTGAGGCGCCAGTGGACACACAGCCTTGCCCGCTGGAGAACCTGAGGAGATCTCCCCTCTGCCCCAGAGGCTGGGTGGCTTCAGGGGTGTCGGCAAAGTGGCCCTGCCTGCTGCAGATCCCCCCCCCTCCCTTCAGCACTCACTCGTAGGCAGTGGCAGAAAGCTTGGAAACTCTGCTGGTTGCTCTCCAGTTCATCCCAGCTCAGCTGCCAACAGCTTGTCGGCCTAACAACTAGCGGGAGACCAAAAAGCAGGGATGCACACACACCATCGGCTTTCAGCGCCCTGCAACAGGAAAGTTCGTCACCAGAGAGCAGGCAGTGGCTGTTCCTATGGGCAGGGTGGCCCCCATCAAGCTACCGGCTGGGGATCCAGGGAAGGGGCTAAAGGAGATCTCTGCAAGGCCCTTGCTGGGGACTGAGATGTCCTGCAGAGGGGGGGAAACGGCCTCTGGGTGAGTCAAAGGAGAGGCAGCCTCTGCGGCCTCTCCCTCCCCGTCTGCCTCAGTGGGGGCTGAGCCTGGAGGGATGGGCAGGAGCTGCGCAGACCCCCTCCCCCCCCCTTCAGAACACGCTAGCTATTCTGGTGGTGGCGCTTCCTTCCTTCCTTCCTTCCCTGAAGGTTGGGGTGGCCGAGAGGAGGACTGACGCTTGCCTTGCAAATATGGCTGGCTAGGTTGAGGGTGGGGGGAGGTTTATCATAAAATTGTTTTACTCCTTTTCTTGTTTAGGGTGAAAGCAGCTTCCGGAAGGGAGGGAGTAGCCTGCAGAGGGTGGGTTTTCTGCTCTGCTAGAACTAGTTAACTGAATGATCTAAAGGAAAAGGAAAGCAGCAGTGGTGGGTGGGTGGGTGGGTGTGGATGGGACAGGTGGGCTCCAGGTGACTCAAATACTGCAGAGCTCCACAAGATGCAATCGGCACACAGCTTGCACAAATGCTTGGAAGTGGAGGGCAAACAGCCTCTCTCGCCCACCCCCACCCCTTTCCCAGGCAAAATCCCCAGGTCTGGCCAGAGAAGGTGGCTGAGCTGTAAAAGTAGCGTCCTTGTCTTGGCCGGCCCTGGAGCCTCCCCCTCCCCCATTTCCTTCCCTGAAATGGACATCGCTGACTGACCATGCAGGCTAGGTTTCCTGTCCCTTGGCATGATCTGAGATTTATCTACAGCTCAGCCCTAAAGAAAGGACCATCCGTTTGGGGAAGAGAAAGCAGTGCACCAACGGAAGGCCGATTTCAGCGAAATAAGAGTTGGGGCTGTTCCAAGTTTTTCAAAATAGCTTTTCTGGAATAAACCTTGAAGTTCCTGATTCTCCCATGTCTGCTTAATTGCTTCCAGTCCAGCCAGTGGGGGGGGGGGGGGGCGGCGGGGGGGGGGGGCTTCCTCCAAAGGCCCCTTAACATGCTTCCCTCGGTCTTCAGTGGGTCTCGAGGCACATTGGGCTCTCCGTTTGCGCAGTTCCGTGGGCTGAGCTTGACTGCACCTGAACAGTGTACGTGGGGCCCTAACTGGTGGGCCTGGGCTTCCTAACTCCTTCCATAAATATTGCCTGGAGAGCTTGGAAGTGGGGGAAGCTCCACCAGACCAGCCTTCTGCACCACCACTGCACCTGTTGCCGTGGTCATAGTCCGTGCGTTTTCAAACCACCCGTTAACTCTCCTTTCAAAAGCAGGGCTGTCGCTCCTGTTGAGTGCACCGCTGCTTCCGCCAGGAAGGACTGTGTGGCCATGCTCTCCCTGGGAGGAAGGCAGTGCCCTTTGGCTTTGGCAAGGGGCATTCCTGGAAATACTTTCCAGCACTGCCACCTGGCATGTTTGACACTGGGGCACAACTAGCAAGAGTTTTGCCACTTTCCCTTTGGGGACAGAAGGCCACTGTACCCATCTCTGCCCAGGTGCTGGCTGGCCATTCAGTGGGGGAAGGGAGGATGCATGGAGAGAGCTCCTGCCCCTCCCAATCTCACCCTGCTCCCATCCAGCTGGTCATCCGGGCATCCCCAAGAGGTGGCTGGGCCTCGCTTGTCCAAGTTCTGCTTCCCTTCAGCAGTTGGGGGAGAACGGGAGGGGAGGGAATGCCCCATGTGCCATCCTGTCTCTGCCTGCTCTTGGAGGGCCCCAGAGTGCAGCCCTGTGGATTGCCTTATTAGAGAAGCAAATGGGAGCAGCTGGTCGGCCTGGACTGAGGAATTTGCTACACGCTGCTCTTAAGTGGTGAACTGCTTTGTTAAGAGAGGCAGACTGGAGCTCGGCTGTCTGGGTGCTGGAAATTTCACCAAGGTGATTTTTCTGCTGACTCAGGGCTTGAGGAAAGCACAGCCATGAGGAAGAGCCCTTTGTGAGAGCAACGTAGCACCAAGGATTCTGGTTCTTGAATAAACTAGAATCACGCCAACTGGCAGGCCTGCTCATCTCCCAGCCCAAGGTTAAAAGGAAAGGGTGCCTGATCTGCTCACTTTCCTGAGAAGGAAAGCTGTTATTCTACCCTTGGATATGTCACCCAGCTGAGACCTACCTATCTACCTACTCTCCCTCCCTCCCTCCCACCTACCCACCCACCGACTGACCTACAAAGCCACTTCTGCTCCTTCTGTTCTAGGAGATCTCTTACCCAAACAAAACTGAATTTCTAATTTATGAAAACTGGTATTGCCAAAAATAGCCAGTAATTTTCTAGCCACGATGCTGCGATTTCTGTAGTAGTAGCTGATGCTACTGTGCTACCGAGTGCTCGCTCGGATGGGAGAGGAGGCCTCTGGAACAGCCTATCCTGGCAACAGGTGGGGGGGTGGCATTGCCAGCCTCCTGTGCACACCACCTTGACACACGTCTGGGCTCACTAGAGGCCTGCCATGCATCTGTCTAATGATCTGTGAATACTTCTTAGGTTATGAGTTTTGGGATCTAAGACAAGTGATTTCCAGAAAGACTGCTATTGGTCCTCCATGAAATTTATATTCTGACGGCCAATCCCTCCCCCCACCCCCAAGCATGTGATGCACAAACCAGAGATCCAGTCTGTTACAGCCAAAGCCAAAATAACTGTGGAGGGGCAGTGCCCCAGAACTGCACAGAACCCTGCCTGCACCAGATTTGCCCCAATAGAGGGGCTGGGCTGGGGCGGAGGGCTATTCACAGCTCTAACTGTGCCCATCAGCAGCAGTATTATCACAGCACAGCAAGCTGCCTGTAGGCCAGATCTCTGCCGAGTAAAGAGGAAGCCCCCATATTAACAGCAGAGCAATGAAATCTGTCTCCGGGCAGGGCTGGGGAAGAGTCATCCTTGTTAGGAAGCAGGTGTGAAGTAGTCACAGTAACCCTCACCCAATCAGCTACCTGAGGACTCTCAGTCTGCGTGGGGCCAGGCCAGGTGCCATCCAGAGTGGACTGGCAGCATTGTCCATTCCTGCTGTTCCACCCTCACAAGCGATAGGAAGCTGGGCAGGGCTGAGAAATCTTTCCTGGACATCACACTTCAGCCATGCTGTAGAGGAAGGAGAGCAGAGCAAAGGGCAAAAGTGGAACATCACTGAAGCAGGTGTGTGTGGGGGGATGTTGTCTCTTTGTCCAGCAACCCCTTAGCCCAGCTGATCCTGGGGTGTGTGTATGTGGAGGGAGTGGGGGCTCAGCCTGCTGACAGAGCATCTGTTGTCCTACGGGAGACTGTCCCCATTGCCGGCAGAAGCTGCGGTGGGAGCAGGCAGGACCAGCCGGGTGAAACTGGCACAGGGATTAACCAGACAGCTCAAGGGGTCGCCCTTGAGTTGGAAAGGACTTTCCTGATCTTGTTCCCCAGATGGCCCAAATCCCCTTTTCAAAATGCTTAAATCAGTGGCGTGAGCAAATTCCCGAAATGGGAAGAAGTCCTTCTTTTATCTGTTTTTGCTCTTTGATTTTCAGTCTTGCAGAATGACCCCACTCCAGACAGATGATGAATTATTTATAAATTAAAGACATAATTAAAGGAAAGAAAATGAATTGAAAAAGAACATCTGCCAGTGGATAAAGGAGGCTTGTAATCTACATCTTTCCTGCTGTTGTAGTCAGTGGGTTCTCACCACTTTTTAAAAAATGTTAATAAATCTTATATTTGGCTAGAAAAGTAAAATGAAAAAAAAAAAAGAATATCCCTTCCCCCCCACCGGAGGCCTGGAACACGGCAGGTGTTAACATGAATTTGAGATCTACGGTAGGGGAATTTAGTATGGTAGGGGAACTTACTTAAAAGTCACGGGCTGTCCCATAACCCCACTAGAGGAAATAGCCAGATCCCGCTGTCTCAACAGAGTGAGGGAAATCCTCAGGGATGACTCTCAACCAGGACAGCACTTCTTCAAACTTCTTCTACCATTGGGCAAGAGATACAGAAGCACAGCCAGCTGGACAAATAGGCTGAAAAACAGCTTCTATCCATGGGCCGTCCGACTTCAAAATGCCACATAACACCACGACTAGACTTAATACAACAGACTCACAGTCATAGTGCAATGTGCAATATGTACATACTGGTAGAATAGTGTGTGTGTGTGTGTGTGTGTGTGTGGAAATGTGTCAGCCCGGGCATTTCCTGGGGTCACGGATTTGTTATAAGCCTGGAAATGTATTCTGTATTGGAATGTATTCTGTGCTTTATGTGATTGTACCGATGGAGGCTCATTCAATTTCGCTGCACACACGTTGTGCATTGACAATAAAGGATTGAATTGAACTGAACTGAATTGAGACGAAGAGCCTGAATCAGGCTCTACTTTTCCCGAAAGGGAAGGTAAAGGGACATCCACCTGGAAAGCATTCTCTGGGACGTGGCCCTATTTATCCCGGAGCCTCTCCTTCCTGGGGCAGCCCAGCCCAGGAATTCTTTTCCTAGTTTCTCTGGGGCAAACGTTGCACTGACTTGGAAGCACACAAGGATATCCTGAGAACTAGGAACATAGTCACATAACACTCAGCTTCCGGCCAACAAGAAAACACAGTATGTATATTATCTTGGACAGTACACCCAATTTCTTGCTGGTCTCTTCTATGGTTTACTATTTATTGTAAATTGTTTGCTGAGAAAATGGCCCCGACATGTCACACATGCCCATCGGCCCCTGAGGGCAAGGGTAGATTACCTGCAACATCGCTCGAGCAGCTGGTGGCCCTGGCAGGCAGGACGAGATGAAGGTGCTCTTGGTCGGGAGCGTGGTCATGCAGCCAGGCTTTGAAAAAGTCCTCTAAGGCCACCACATCATTTGCTACAGTGTGTAGATCAACCTCTGTGTTCAAGATTGTGGTGCTCTCTGCAAGAGAAGATGAGATTCAATGGGGCATCATCAAAGGGGCACAACAAAGAATACTCTTCAACAGATAGACAAAACAATCACAACCATACAGCTTTCCATTGAGGACCTGTATATTGTGCGGATCTGAAAAAGGGTTGAGAAAGTATCTATAGACCCCTCACATCCTGGACATAAACTGTTTCAACTCCCCTCTGCTGGGACGCTGCCATTCCTATGGAGGAGTGGGGAGGAGGCTATCAGGGTTGCATTCTCTGAATGCTTTTGCTCTAACTGCAAGGGATTTCGGAAGCGGGGCTATCTTGAAGACAGATGGGCTTTTTCCCAGTGGGTTCCAGCCTGATGCCAAGGTCGCTGCATCCTAGGAATGGACTGCTATGAAGCTAACACCTCAGAGTTCTCAAAACACCTATGCAGAATTGTATTGGTTACTGGTGGACTGGTGAATGGGAGTGGTGTTTGAATTGGGAAGAATAACTTAACGCTTTGTGCAGGAACTTCAGAGTCCGCCTGACTTTTCCACAATCACATTCTCTCAGTAAAAGTTCCTTTTGTTAACTAATTGTTTCAAGAGCCATGCTTTCTGCTAAGGGGATAGGTGAGGCAGTTCCTTACATTAGACAAAATCTGAAGTTTCCGCGCAAAGCATTAAGCTATTCTTCCCAATTCCCTATCCTATCCTATCCTATCCTATCCTATCCTATTTCCTTATCCTTTCCAAAAGCAGAGACATTTGGGATAAAGAGAATATGCACCTCAAAAATGCCTGGGATAGGCAAACATTACTTTGGGACCAAGAATCTAAATCAAGACAATAATTAGGACAGCATTGAACAAATGGTAATTACAGCTGTTGCAGTGCCCTTGTGGCTACGTGATCAAAACATGGATACTTGGCAGCCTGCTTGCCTGTCTCAGCAGCCGCAGGAGAGAAAAGAGGGCAAAGTCAGCTGGGATGGCTGCACAGTGGGCGGCAGCACAGTGAAGGGCGTCCCCTTTCTCAAGCGGTTGGTCATCACGATACTAGAGTTGGTGAGCCATATGATCACGTGATGAAGATAGATTCAAGTCTAACAAGATGAAAAGGGCCCTTTGGATTCACAGGTGCTTGAAGAGAGCAACAGCATGCAAAGATTGGCACCAAAGATTCTGATTATTCGTACAGATTAATGGGATCAGAGCCAGCAGGGACTGATGAGATCTTGGAGTAATTGTGTTGACACAGCACAGAGCTGGAACAAAAGATTTCAGTAGATGGCAACAATCTACTGCTATCCAGCTGATGGAAATAATCTGCATCTTAGTCCATTTTTACAGATTCACTCTTTTAAAAATGAAAAAAAAAAAATCTTCTGAATCAATTCCAAAATTAACAGTTGAGCGGGTATCTTTATTAGATCAGCTAAAATGCCCTAACAATTGTGGCACACACGCTTCAGGTTCTGCATCAACAGGTTGTTACAAAATGAAAGAAATGGTGGACAAGGGAACAAAGAGCCCGGCTTGGGGCTACAGGAGCTTTTCCCACTTGCTCTGGCAATGGGAACACTAATTTAATGCCAGCCTGCTTTTTTTTTTTTTTTTTTTT
>JAEANM010018286.1:0-12689 GCA_017656035.1 Myanophis thanlyinensis | reverse complement strand
CAACAAAAGAACTCACAAGGCCATCATACAGCCCCTTATACCAACATTAACTCCATCAATTAATCAAGAGGTAACAATGCAGCCAACCAGCCCAGCACACCACACCCTCCCTCCAGTATTTACAGAGACCCAGCAGCTCCAGTCACACACTTCTTGCCCTGATTTGAAGCAGAAGGCACCAGCCTGAAGATGGCGAGTGGTATATATATATATACTTGGTTCCAATTTCTTAGTATAGGGTTCATATAAATATACACAGGGAGGCATAGAATTGATTATAGAAAATATTTCAGAAGTTATTCAGGTATTTTTCATCTCTTTAAATCAGGTAGTAAATTTTAAGGACATGAGGGAAAAGACCCTAATTTTAATCAGAGCTTGAATTTTTCTTTGAATGGCTTTATTGATTTTACTCTAATTGTTTTTTAAAGAAATTGAAGTTGAACATATACATAAAACATCTGTAGAACTGGAGTTTGGTTTCAAAGCTACCTTCAGGAATAAATCATCCAAAATAAACTCTCTGGAATAAATAAATAACTTGTGGTATAAGTTTTCCAATAAATCTTGAAATAAGTTTAGAAATGCAGTTAGAAATATCATCATCTGAGTTGGCAAAAAAAACCTTGGTTTTCTTGAAATAATTTCAGTCCATACTAGTGTGTGAATATGCAGAATTTACATAGCAATGTGATTCATTTCAGTGAAGAAGAATACTATACATTATGACTATTTATATTTTTTCTGTTTTTCAGTTCCATGAACAATATTTTCTTAACATTATTAAATGTTATTATTATTAAATGCAACATACTAATCTTCCCAAATTATCCTTGTTACATGTGATGTTTTACTGAAATGTTGGATTACAACTTCTATAATCCATGGTCAAAATTTATGGAAGTAGTAGCCATAGCAGATCTCGGCTGATCATAACTGATCTCAAAATGCTAAACAAGAGTGTCAGTTTGATCAGGAATTGCATGGGCTATAGGCTACACAAGAAACATCCTAAAAACATTTTAGAAGACAATAACAATTCTCTTCTATAGAGTTGCCAAGACATGCATATGCATGTAACATGTTTAAGAAATCAACAGGATATCATTAACTTTACTTTTTGGTCTAACACATTTGGGGGATATCAGACTAAGGGGAGCTACAATAAATATTTGATAAAAAGATTGCTTTTTGTATTTTTTGGGAGAAGGCATCCCATGTTTACCATAAAGTTTCTAATAAATGAACAGGAATCCATCCTGAGGTTGCCAGGCAACTGTAGCTTGGCTTTTTCTTCTGGGGATAGAGAGTAGGGCAGACTGGACTTGAAGTATTCCAGGAATATGCCTAACTGAGATAAAGCTGTTGACTGACCTGATACTTATTTTAATTTCTTTTCCAATATTAGCATGTACATCTATTCTTTTGTTGCAAACGGGTATAGGAATGCTTATCTGAGGAAAAACATCCTATAGCAGTAACAGTCCAGCTTGTGTCAGAAATCTGGTTCTTCAATGTGCACAATTCTGCTTTTAGTTTTACACAGGTGTTATTTCTTGTCCTACCTTGGATTAAAATGCACTTCGTTTAAGATGTTGGGTATGAAAGGATGGCTATTGCTGAATCTAGGATTAAAAGCCCTGCAACATCAGTTGCTGGAGAGCACAGTGCGTCCAGAAAGTGAACTTTCTAAAAGCAGCTAAATGGCCCTCTGTGAAACAAGATAGGGGCTAGATTAAGCCACTTCCATGATGCTGCTGGTGTCTTGTTAGTAACAGTTCAGACAAAGATCCCTTCTGGGGAAATTGTATTATCTTTCTGTTCCATCTTTGAGGTTATTCTGTTGTTAAAATAAAACAAAGAGTGTTTGGCATTAGGATTAAAATATGAAGCACAGAGTTTAGAGACCCAAACTACAAAACATGGCAGGCCATCAGCCTTGCTGGATGACTGGGGAGGCATACAGAATTCTTTAGCCTAATTTTATCTCAGGAGTGTTGTGGGGGCTATATGCCTTGCATATCATCCTATGATTTGAAAACAGAGAAAAAATCTTTATTAAAAACACTAGTTAGCATTCTTAACTCATTTACCCATTTTTCAACCCCAAGCCGTACCCTGTGGCATTAATAATATTACTGAAGTCCATTTCCCACCATTCCTTATCAGTGATTATGGCAATTGAAAGGTCTGGGAAGTATAGTTCAGCAGTCTCTAGAGTAGTGTTTCTCAAACTTGGCCATATTAAGATGTGTGGACTTCAACTCCTAGAATTCCCCAGCATGAAAACTGTTCTAGAGGGATATATATTTCACCTGACTTTATAAAGTCAGTCTCTGCAATAGCCAAAGTTAACTTTAAAAAAACAACAACCTCATATACTAGAAAATTAACACATGTTAAGTTTCCATAAACTCAGGAATGGTTATATATAAGAAAAGGAAAGAAGGACTGTTGATCATTCTGCTTTAGTACAGTAGAGATCTGGCGAGCATAACTATAAAATGCTTTTTGCTAAATATTAAGAATCCCAAGTGCAAGTTCCAACTCAGGCAAAAATCCATCAAAGTGCTCCATACAAGCTCTTCTTTTCAGATAACTGTGCCCTGACATTAATCTTCTGAAGGCAGAAATAATAGATGCATTTGAAATCTGCATTTTTATTTCCTCTGTGGGTAACTTCAAGGTTCCTTTGATTCATGAATACAGCCAATATTTCTATGTGGAATGCATAAAGAAAAATAAGCTATTCATTATTTCTGATTCGGATTTCCTTTTATTTGAGCAATGATTTTCTGTGTAAGCATATTTACAGATAGTCCTCGACTTACAACCAGAATTGAGCCTAACATTTATGTCGCTAAGTGAGAAATTTGTTAAGTGAGTTTTGCCCCATTTTATGACTTTTCTTGCCACAGTTGTCAAATGAATCACTGCAGTTGTTAAATTAGTAAGACGGTTGTTAAGTGAATTTGGCTTTCTCATAGATTTTACTTCTAGGACTACCTTTATTATGTTTTGATTAAAGAGACATATAAAAAGGCCAAGTGATTTATTATACAGTATGCCAGTATAGTCGAACCTAAAAGTAAAGGTAACAATAATCCAGGTGTGTACATCTCTAGGGGCGGTGCTCATCTTTGTTTCTTAATTGAGGGAGCCAGCATTGTCTGAAGACATTTCTGTGGTCATGTATGAATATATGTCAAAGTGAACAGAACTTGGAACTATTACCTTTCCATCGAAGTGGTACCTATTTATCTACTTGCATTTGCATGCTTTTGAACTGCTACATGGGCTGGTGCCCTTCAGATTTGTTGGAACAACAATGCTCAGAGTGGCCTGCTGGGCAACAAAGATAATTAGAAGGTTGGAGGCTAATACACACGATGAACTGAATATGAGTTCCTGCAAAAGAGATGGGCTAGGGATGGCATGATAGCAATCTTCCAATATTTGAGGGGCTGTCGCAGAGAAGTAACAGATGGAAACTAATCAAGGAGCGATGCAACCTAGAACTAGGAGAAATTGCCTAACAATGAGAACAATTAACCAGTGGAACGGCTTGCCTCTAGAAATTGTTCCCTCGCTGAAGGTTTTAAAGAAGAAAATGGATAGCCATTTGCCCAGAATGGTATTAGGTCTTCTGCTTGAACAGAGGTTTGGACTAGAAGACCTCCAATGTCCTTTCCAACTCTGTTATTCTGTATTCTAAAAAGGCTACCTGGAGTTATAAGCTAAGTAGGATGAGGCCTGGTTAGTACTTGAATGGGAGATCATATGACATTCCAGGGTTTATATCAAAAGCTTAAAACTATCTCTAAAGGCAACAATGGAAAATTACTTCTATACTCTTTCCAAGAAAACTGGATGGCTGTGACCAAGGGTCAAACTGAACTGAAGGTATATTTGCTAATGCACTAAGTATCGGTACATAAATAATTATACCTGAAGTTTAAAGCACCTTCTCTGAACGCAGGATCACAGGAAAAAATTAGGAAGAGTATTATCGCTAGGCGAAAATCTGCCAGAGTTTCAAAAACCGAATCCTACCTACTGTAATGAGTTATAACTGCTTTGTATATGTGGACATTTGAGTGTTCCTCATGTGGGGAGAGGGCAGAAAGGTGATTTATGAGTCCTATAAATTTACAAACAAATAAGGGTATATTGATTGTTTTAATGTTATTTTCCAGACAGCACAAACTTGAAGGGACACACTTAATTATATTGAACAGCTATATTAGATTAACGTGGTCAATGTGAAAGGAAATTTCAAAATGCAGATGTGCCAACCTCACCCTTTTACATCTTCTAACATATCCTGTTATATAAAGATTCTAACCATAGTTCTTTTTCTATGAGCAGGTTGGCTATCTTTCCACTCCTTCCCGAAATTCTTTTTAACAGTTTACAGCAGCAACTCAAGTGTTAATCTGGGCTTCTCTTATATCAAATCTGCATATTGTGAAGAAATTGTGATGCTATGGTATCAAGCCCTGTCAAACTGGAGGCCCATGGGCGAGAAACTTTATGTGCAGGCCACGCCCACCCCGATTCTGCAAAGGCAAAAAACATTGTGGTACGTTACGATCTGGCCTGTGACACAATCGAGTTTGACACATGCTAACCCCTGAAAAATGTTGTTTTCTTGTATGGAAATGGAGCATATATATCATAGTGAATCTACTAAACTTACTTACTAAAGCATAAATCCCATTGACAATGGTGGGACTTAACTGCAGAGAAGAATGTGTAGTCTACACTGAGAATTCTAGGTGCTGGACTGATTAAAACCAGACTTAGAAAATACGTATCAAATTGTCTTTCCTAATACTAATTATTTTCACTTCCCAGGAATAAAATTTATCAATAATGTAAGACTGTTGCCTACAGAGTAATAA
Organism: Myanophis thanlyinensis; assembly: GCA_017656035.1. Lineage (NCBI taxonomy): Eukaryota > Metazoa > Chordata > Lepidosauria > Squamata > Homalopsidae > Myanophis > Myanophis thanlyinensis. The sequence continues at coordinate 7,785 of JAEANM010018286.1, read as the reverse complement.
AATAAAATTTATTACCTTATAAATATGTTTCCATTATAACAGTTGCAACCTATTGAATTTTATCCTTTTTTTTTTGTACTCTTGCCAGTACAGTCCAGGACAATCTCTACACTGTAAGAATCTAGTTTATTACTACATAATTATTGACTGAGAAGTCATCCATTCAAGCAGAATTATAAAGTATGGTGAGATGTTTTAATAGATATTCCCCACCCTCAGTAGAATAATGGAAAAAGTGGATTATCTCAGCCAAATACTTTTATTACAGGTCAACTTGTGTGACATAAAAACAGCATAATTACCTGACTAAAGTCTGAATAAAGCATAATATGGAAAAACCAATAACTATAGCAAACAGACTGCATGGGTGACTAGGTTCATCTTATAACACTTGCTGAACTTATCTCTTATTCAGCAGAATGTCGTAAGTACTGCTATAATAAAAGTCTCTTGTTAGACAAATTGCTAATTCTCAACAAAACTGGATTACTTGTAGAGATGGAAATTTATATGATTGCTTTAAAGCACCCTTTATAAAGTCCTCAGGCATTTAAGCAGCTGGTTGGGCAAAGATTTACAGGGATAATGTACTTTTTTATTTGAATGTTTAAAAACATATTTGGAAAACTCAGCTTAGAGACATAGACATAGTTACAGGATCAGGGGCTGGTCAAGATGTTTCCACAAACTTGACCTAAACTCTTGATTCTCAAATTTCTGTAAATTGTCCTGGAACAATAAGATCTTAAGATCTGAAAGCCCTAAAAAAATGTGATCATTGTCTCCACAACAATAGAAACAGCACTTAAATTTATATACCACTTCATAGTGCTTTACAGTCCTCTCTAAGCAGTTTACAGAGTGAGCATATTGCCTTCAACAACCCGGATTCTCATTTTACTGACCTTGTAAAGGTGGAAGGCTAAGTCAACCTTGAACCGGTGAGGATCGAACTCCTGGCAGAGAAATTGAATTATCCTGCAATGCTGCATTCTAAGCACTGCACCACTACGGCTCCTAATATCTTGCAAATGGTGGTGGAATTTAATCTTCTTTCCACTCCCCATTTCTAACCATCAAGGAGAAAGCACCAGTGATTTAATCTGAGAGTCAGAAGCCAATTTTCGCCATGGGTGAATAGGCAGCAATATAAATCTAATAAATAAATAAATAATTTGTATTTGATGTGACGAAAAGGAGAACATGATGAGTTCCCCTAAACCCAATCCTCTTTTTTCTTTTTACTCAAAATCCAAAGTACCGATAGTCCTCGACTTACAACAGTTCATTTAGTTACAACACCACTGGAAAAAAAAGGAACTTACGGCCGTTTTTCACACTTACAACTGTTGTAGCATCCCCTTGGTCATGTGATCCAAATTTGGAACCTTGGCAACTGGCTCCTACTTATGATGATTGCAACGTCCCAGTGTGGTCAGTTTTTGTGACTTTCTGACAAGCAAAGTCAATGGGGAAGCCAGATTCACTTAACAGCCGTGTTAGTAACTGAACCACTGCAACGATTCACTTAACCATTGGGGCAAGAAAGGTCATAAAATGGGGCAAAATTCACTTAAGAAATGTCTCACTTTGGGTTCAATTGTGGTCCTAAGTTGAGGCCTACCTGTATATTTCTGGAAAGATACCAAGACCGAATAACCCCCCTCTTGTTACGCAGATATGTTTTGGTCACTTTCATATCTGCCTTGGTATCCTGCAGATTAGATTAATACCATCTGCTATATGATGTTGCTTTTGAAGATTTTTCAAACATTTTAGTCAGTTCAGAAAACAGTTGCTCAGTTAATAATTGGAACCATCCTTATGGAAATTGAATTTCAGCCATCATGTTCAGACACACACACACACCGGCAACATTTGTTGTTTTAGAGGCTGGTATTTTGAAGTTCAGCATTGGCTAAATGCTCCCTTTTCAAAGAATGGAATAGAGGTTTTTAATTTTGTGTTAATGGCATCATGTGTTCTCTATCATTTGTTTCTTGTGTTCTGATATGTTTAGTTTTGAATTTCATTTTTGGTCATCTTAGAATGTTAGAACAGAAAACATATAAATACTTTAAAGAATGCTTCATCTTCCTGGATTTGAAATAGTCGCAAAAGGTGATACTCTATTTCAAAGCATAAATCCCCTGCAAGGCTTGTTTTAAATCCCTCTGTGTCACCTTGGTCCAGGTACATGAAAGGCTGTGCTTTGACATGGATCAAGATCTTCAGCTCCCTCCTGACATTTCATTGATGGTAACTAGGGAGATGCCTTCAGACAGTCTGCCAAGATATGATGGAAATTGTAATCTAATATTTCTGGAAAACAGCAATTTGTTGCTCCCAGGTTTAACTGCTTTTTATCAATGGTGCACTGCCTTAGAATGTTATTGCAGAATTTCTATTTTATATGGATTTTCAAAAGTATGGCCTCGTACAGAAAATTTGTATTGGTATCAACATATACATACAGAGAGGGGAAATGTTCGATTTCACTCTATATGAGTTGGTTATTAAAGACCAAATTTCATAACTTCCTACTCTTGCTTTCCAATCCTACAGATAACTTTGTTTTTAAAAGAGAGAAGTAACTATTTCATTCCACATGAGGGGTGGGGGACTCATGTCAGACAATCAGAAGACCTACTTATCCATATTTATGGGCAATATCTGGGCATTTTGATCAGTTCTCACTGGACATTATTTGCTTTCTTCTATCCACCATCTGATTAGCTGCTACCACAAACTCCTGAGGGGAGAAACCCAGGGAACTGATATTGTCTGCTACTGCTGTTATGTGATCATTAGTACCAACAGCGTCTGTAAGCAAAGGATCTGTAAGCAAATGAAGAAAATTCTTCAATACGAGACATTAGTATTTCTGTTATGTAGTACATACACCTGGCTGCAAAGATCAGCGATTTTCTGTAGGCTGGGTATAACTTATATTTGCATTACAAATAAGGTGAAAACTTGATTTAATAAACAGTCAGAAGACCATCTGAAGTAATATGTATGAAGCAGTTAGATCTATATAAATTTTATATCCTTCATAATGATTCATGCCAAGTACATCAATTTATGTTTAAGAGTGAAATACTTAGGGGGTTAAGTTGACAAATAAAACATAAAACTGTTTGAAAATCATTATGTTCCACTTTTGAGAGTTATTAAACAAGATTTACAAAGATGGGACAAATTGCATTTATCATTACTGGGAAGAATCTCTGTGTTGAAGATGAATATTTTACCAAAGATGCTTCTTTTGTGTTTCAGACGTTACCAATAGTTACAACTGATAACCTATTTAAACAATGGCAGGAGGATATCTCTAAGTTTATATGGTGAGGAAAACCACCAAGAATTAGATATAAGCTATTGCAAGATGCCAAGTAAAGAGGAGGGGTTGAGCCTACCAGTTATGAAATTGTATTGACCTGGGCAAAAGTATCAGTGAATTTCCAAAACAAGAGTTTACTTGAATTAGAGGGCCATGAATTAAGGTTTGGATGGCACTGCTACTTATAGTATGACAAAAGTAAAGTTAATGTTGATTTTAATAATCATTTTGTTAGACTTGCCATACTAAGAGTTTGGAATAAATATAAAACAAGCAGTGTTGGGATTCAAATAATTTAACATCAGGTTCTGTGAACATGGCTAGGTGGGCATAGCTAGGTGGTCATGTGACTGGGTGGGCATGGCCAACTCGACATCATTTCTTTACCCTAATTACTGTTTTAAGTATAAAATAGATATAGCAAAAGATAATTTATTTTATGCATTTAATACTTAAATAAGAATAAGGGGTACACAAAACTAGATTTTGTTACAAGAGTTTTACAATATGAATAAAAACTATACAAAACTACACAAGTTTTAGGGGCAAGGTGGGGCCGGGCGGGTAGGAGTGGGGCCAGCCAGTAATTTAACAAAGGGTTCTACAGAAGTACCCCGAACCCCCTGAACCCCACCACTGAAAACAAAGCTCTCTACAAAGTTGCCTTTCTGGGTATTGCTGTAATAATCCTTTTTTTTTTAAAGAAAAGAAATGGTGGCAATGCCAGATTGGTTGATGTATGGTAAAATTTTATCTTTCAATTCTGGTGATTCAATAAAAAAGGCAAGGGAAGAACTTTATGCTTACCATTGATTTACCTATCAGCAATTAAAGGACAGCTTTAAATGGGATAAAAAGTGCTATGGATTAGATTTTGTTAAAAATGAATTGGAATTTTCATTATGTGGCAAAGATGAACATATTATTGCTAAGACTTATAAAATGTTATTGAAACTGAATTTAAAAAACGAGCATGTAAAACATCGTATGATTTCTTGGGCAAGGAATTTTGAACATAATGTGCTGCTTGAACAATGGGAAAATATGTGGACGAAAGGTTTAAAATTTACACTAAATTATAATTTTTTAAAATAATTTTTATGATGTATCATTGGTATTCAACACCAGATAAGCTATCTAAGATGTATAAAGGCATGTCAAATAAATGTTGGAAGTGTAAAAATAAAGAAGGGACTTTTTACCATCTTTGGTGGACATGTTATAAAGCCAAAATGTTTTGGAGCATGACTCACATTCTAATACAGAAAATCCTGAAAATGGAGATAGAAATGAAACCAGAACTTTTCTTTTTGGGATTACCAGAAAAAGATCTGGAGATAAAAGTTAGAACTTTGTTACTATATAGACAGTAGCAAGACTATTGTATGGGCAAAAATGGAAAGACACTTTGATACCTACTGTAGAAGAATGGTTGCAGAAATTGGTGGAGTTGGCCGAAATGGCAAAACTGATTACTTTGATTAAAGAAAAGAACATACCAGTAAGATTTTTGTTTCCACATGGAAACCACTTCTGAATTACGTGCTTGACGTGTAAACGAATGTAACTTTGACTTTGGGTTTTATAGATCTTTATAGAAATGACTTGTTCATATTATTATGAAAAACCAATAGGCTGTGAATTGACATTGAGGCCTTATTCTACTGGAGCAGAGAGAGTTGGAAGTCAATGTTTTTCTTTTCTTTTCTTCTCTTCTCTTTTCTTTTCTTTTCTTTTCTTTTCTTTTCCATACCTTTCCTCACTTGTCTTTCCCTTCCCCTTCACTGCTCTTTTATTTACTTTTGTATTTTTCATTTTATAATACTTTATAACTTAATAAAAATGTTTAAATTTATGTCCAAGGGTTGAAATTCACATGCCTTACAGTTGCCAAATGTGAAAAACACTGTTATAAACATAACATGGTGACTCCAAAATAGGAGAAATGGAGAGAAAGATTTGGCTTGTTCTCTAAAATGACTTTTTCTTTGTAAAATACTTTGTGGACATTTCATTTTGGATGATGTATTCACATTTTGTGTGAAATTAAGATTTATCTTTTGCAATCTAACCTCTAATTCTACCCTACATAATCACACAACTGAAAGCTAACTTCTTGTATTGTTTGATCTCTTCTCAAATCTTACAGCATTATTAATGACACATTTCTTTGTTTTTTGATTCGTTGATGATGCTAATTTTTGCATAAAATATTAATAGGATGCTATGGATCAGCTGCCACATAAAGATGCTTGATCCAGGCTGGGTTTGCTCATTCTGTTAAATTATTATGTTGCTATTTAGTTTTAAATTATGTGAATCAAGATATGAGGGCTTGTAAAACATAGTTAATGGCTTAGCATATTCTACAAACTAATCAACTGATTACTTTAGTAACTTACGGATAAGGGAAACATGACTTACTATAAAATATTTATTTATTTATTTAATCAAATTTAGATTACTACCCAACTCAGATAAGTTGCTTATGGGTGGTATACCACAAAGACAAAATGTACACGTATTATATAACAAATTAAATTAATTATTAAAACTAAGATGACGAAGCTGGCAAAATTAGAATTTTAAATTTAATGCAACCACTGTACAGCTCCTTGCTATCAAGCGATCCCCAGGCCTGATGAAACAGTATGTTTTCCTAAAGCTTTCTGGAAGATTATAAGGGTTGGAATAACCTCATCTCAGGGCAGGATAATGTTCTAGTTGAAGTCCACAAGTCTTAAAGTTGCCAAGGTTGGAGACCCCTGTTCTAAAGGACAGGTACTTCAGCAGAAAAGATTTGTCTCCTGGGTCTTGTTAGACCAAATTCTTTAATGGTTGGGACCTGTAACATGCCAACCTGCAAGGCCTGATGAGTTAAGCAGATGAAACTGGAGAGAGGCGGTCCCTCAAATAACTAGCCCCATGCCATCCAGTGCTTTAAATTAGCACCTTGAATTAGAATATGGAAGCAAATGGTAAAAAATGCAGATCCTAGAACAGAGATGTAATGTGTCCTTCAAGACACACAGATAATTGCTTAGGCAACTGCATTTTGTACCATCTGGAACTTCTGGATACTCTTCAAGGGCAGTCCCATGTAGGATGCATTGTAGTAGCCCATTGGGAGGATGACCTGGATATGAGTAACTGTGAGTAGAGCCTCACAATCCAGGAATGGGTTTAACCATTCCACAATACAAAGTTATGCAAAGGCCCTTTTGGCCATGATTGCTACTTACTCCTCAGCAGGAGCTGTGACTCCAGGAAGACCCCCAAGTTGTATACTAGGTCTGTTGGGGGCAGTGCCACTCCAACCAGTACCAAAATGGTAAAGCCCCAGATTTGGGACACCTTAAAAACCAAAGCCAATCAGTCTTGCCAGGGTTCAGGAGAAGCATATTGTTTTCCATCCAAACTCTCACAGCCTCAAGGCATCAGATATGACACCAACAGCAAATAATGAATCTAATATTAACCTGATTGTAATTTATTTACTATTATTAACACAAATATGTAGGACCTGGATACAAATAATGGATTTTCTTTTTCAAAAGTTGCTTATATACTACTGCATTTATCATATAAAAAGATTTGCTTTTCTGATAGTCTCATGCAGCTGATGTTTAAATTATTACATTGTACCAGGAAAAAGGACAATTTCATTCCAAATAACTTATTTCTTCATAGATATAGCTGTACTATATAGCACTATAAAGATTACAACATATTCATTTCATTTTCCAGTCTGAACTGGTTAATCTTTTCCATACCTTTCTTGCGCTGAAGTCCAAAGTTTAGTGTGTTTCTTGCGACAGATAAATGAAGCCCCCCCCCCCCAATATGTATATGAAATGGGGGAGGAAACGAATGGTAGAAATGAACTCTTTGCAAGCGAATATCAAGATGCATCCAGTACAGTAATGGAAATAAATGTTGTGTACAAACATTATTGGCACAGAAAATTTCAACGTGTTAAAACAAAAGAATCTAATGAGAAGAAATATTTTTTCAACGTTACAATGGCTAGTTGTTATCTGTATCCTGCTGTAGTATCTTAGACTCAATATCCAGGAGTGATAAAGAAAGTTATCTTTATTGTTCATTATATCAGGAGAGATTATAGTACAGCACTCATCATGGCTCAGAATTATTTGCCCTGCATTTATTGGTACAGTATTGTGAGTTATGGATGGGAATATTTCAAGCATGGCTCCATCTAAAGATACACTTCCTTGCTTCAATTTACCCAAAAGCTGATGCCAGGTGTATGGGACAAGATCGCACAAACAGACTTAAAACATCATGTGCAAATCTCACCCTATTTCATAAAGCTTCAGATACATTACTTGAATCAGAATCTAAACCAGGGGTGGGCAATTATGTCTCCTTCATGACTCGTGGACTTCAACTCCCAGAATTCCTGAGCCAGCATGGCTGGC
>JAEANM010018285.1:0-12689 GCA_017656035.1 Myanophis thanlyinensis | reverse complement strand
TCAGCAAAATTCTCCACAAACACAATATCAGGACAGCCTTCGGCACTGACCAAAAAATAGCCAACATCCTAAGAAATAATTTTCTAGGGGAAAAAAAAGGCAAATATTGTTTATAGGAGTTACAGTTCTTAGGGGAACAGAAACTATAGTCTGCAATAAATCTAGGGAGGTATATTGTCTTCCTGGAGCAAAAGTCAAAAATGTAACTGAATACTTTACTAAAATAAACAAACCTATGGATTACTACCCCTTTCTTCTCCTTCATGTGGGGACCAATGGCACAACAGTGAATCTGAAAACAATAACAAGACATTACAAATAGCTAGCGAAGAAAGTTAAAGAATTAGGAGCACAAGTGGTGTTTCAGCTATATTTCCAACAAAAGGCCAACATCCAATGAGGGAGCAAAGGATTTTAGAAATGAATCACTGGCTTAGAAATTAGTGTCGTCAATGGAACTTCTGTTTCCCAGACCATGGTCTGCATTACCTACATGAAGGGCTATTGGCAAAGGATGGAGAGAACCTCACAAGAACTGGAAAAAATATATTTGGAAAATGACTTGCTCATCTTATCAAAAGGGCTTTAAATTAAAATTGAAGGGGGAGAGGGGTCAATCTTCACGACCTTTAGAACCTTAATTCTGCTTAACCCTTAAGCAAAACCCACTAAATAACCAATCACATAAGAAGTAGGGAGTAAAGAGAAAGAAGAAATAAAAAAAGAAAAACATAACAAAGTAGAGAGTGGTGGGAAGGATGGAAATCTCAGTTACAAAATAGGAGATATAAGAAACATACACAAGATCCATAAAGGACTCAAATGCCTATACACTAATGCACAAAGTTTAAGGAACAAATGGTGAACTTGAAGTATTAGTATATGAAGGCAGATATGCTATAGTTGTCATTACTGAAACTTGGTGGGATGAAACTCATGACTGGAATGTGCTGATGGAAGGATATAAACTATTCAAAAGAAACAGACTTAAGAAAAGATGATGTGGAATCACATTATATAGAAAAGATCACTTCATCTCTACAGAAATACACAAAACAAAGGATAAAAACTTCTTAGAATCCATATGGATCAATGGAAAAGGGGAAAAATTACACTGCTATAGGCGTATACTACAGGCCACCCAACCAAACAGAAGAAATAAATGAACTTTTTGTTAATCGATAAACAAACACATATAGGAAACATATCACAGTAATAATGGGAGACTTTAACTACCCTGCTATCAACTAAGAAACAAACTGCAGCAAGTGGAGATTGAATAGATTCCTAACCAATGTAGCTGACAATTTTGTAGACGAGGGAACTATAAGAAAAGCTATACTGGACCTAATTCTTACCAATAGAGAAGAAGTGATAGAAGGAGTTGAAGTTGCTGGAACCTTGAGCGAGAGTGATCATGCAATTTTGGAATTCAATATAATGCAACACAAGCAATAGAATATAATTCAACCAGTGTCTTAAACTTTAAAACAGCTGATTTTAACAAACTCAGAGAAAGCGTAAGCAAAATTTCATGGATAAAAATCCTAAAGGAAAAACAACTCAAGCATGGGAAACACTGTAAAATATGATCATAAAAGGCCAGCCCACCACAGTACCACTGAAAAAGAAAAATAAGAAATCCAAGAAGAAACCAGTATGGTTGCATAAAGATCTCTCTTATAAACTGCAAGACAAAAAAGGCTAATTACAAAAAATGGGAACACGTAACTAAGACATAATATCAGTAGATAGCCTGAATCTGTAAAGATGAAATTAGGAAAGCTAAGGCTCGGAATGAACAAAAACTTGCAACAAAAGTCAGAGATAATAAAAAAAAGTTTCTTTCAACATATAACAACAAGAAAAAACTCGAAGAAATAGTCGGTCCACCAAAGAAAGAAGATGGCAAGGAATAGGCAATAGAGAAAGCAGAGTTCCTTAACTCATTTTTTTTGCATGTAAAAAGAAACTATAGCTCAAGCTACCAAAATCATACCTATAAAGGACATACTAGAAATAAAAATTAAAATATTCAAGAAAATGGTAAGAGAACACCTGTCTGACTTGGATGAATATAAATTATCAGGGCCTGATGGATTATATCCCACGGTTCTGAAGGACCCTGACAGGTATTATCTCAGAACCATTGTACCAAATCTTTAAAAAAATTTCTGGATCACTGGGGATCTAAAAAAGGATCGGAAAAGAGCTGATATAGTTCCCATCTTCAAAAAAGGAAAAACAAACAAACCCAGCTTCAAGAAACTACAGAACAATCAGCCTAACATCAATACCTGGGAAGATGGGGGGGGGGGGGAACGGACAGATCTGTGAACATCTAGAAACAAAATAAAGTTATAAATAGTAGCCAGCACAGGTTTGTTAAAAACAGATCATGCTAAACCAATCTTATTTCATTCTTTGACAAAGAATGAAGACCAGCAAAATGCTGTGGACATATAGACTTCAACAAGGTATTCAACAAAGTAGACTACTACCTACTTCTTGGTAAACTAGAAAAATGTGGGATACACAGCTTCATCAACAGATGGATTTGTAACTGGTTGACAAACCATACTCAATGAGTAGTCCTTAATGGTACTATGTCTAAATGGAGGGAAATAATACTGTAATGGTGTACCACAAGGTTCCATCTTAGGCCCAGTACTCTTCAATATCTCCCTAAATGACCATAAGTGAGGAAATAGAATGGGAACTCATCAGATTTGCAGATGTCACTAAGCTGGAAGGAACTCAACACCCCAGAAGACAGGTCAGAATTCAAAAAAGATCTTGACAGATTTGAACAATGGACCTACCCAACAATGTGAAATCTGATGTAAAGAAAAGCTACATTTTATACCTAGGCAGGAAAAAATCAAAGGTACAAGTATAGATTAGGTGAAACCTGGCTCAAAAATAATAACTGTGAGAGGGACCTTGGCGTCCACTTAAACAAAACCTATCAGTGTGCAGCAGTAGCAAAAAAAGCTAATACAATCCAGAGGCATAGAATCCAGCATAGAAGCTAAATCATGTGAAGTATTAATATGACTTTATAAAGTAGGATGACCAACCGTTCTCTTTTTCCCGGACATGTCCTCTTTTTACATCCAGTCTGGGGTGTCCGGGTGGATTTTATAAATTTATAAAACCCACCCAGACGCCCCAGATTGGACGTAAAAAGTGGAGATGTCATGTCCGGGCAAATGGGGAAAAGGCAAGCGGCTCCGGCAAGACGAGCATGCGCTCCATCGCACTTAGAAATCCCGCGATGGAGGCATGCTCGTCTTATGGGAGCTGGTTTTCCCCATCAGCAGCACCTGGGCGGCGGGAGAAGAGCCGCTGCGGATCTGCGCCCCCCCGCCCCCTCATGATGGAGTGCATGCTTGTCTGGAGCCGCTTTTCCCCATCAGCAGCACCTGGGCGGTGGGAGAAGAGCCGCTGCGGAGCTGCGCCCCCCCACCACCGCCCCCACCGCTTAAGAACAAGTACAAGATAAGTAGAGTATTTTTTTTTCTCGTCCTCTTTTTTGGAAATCAAAATATGGTCACCCTATTATAAAGCCTTAATAAAACATCTGGAATACTGTATCTAGTTTTGGTCACTACATTACAAAAAAGATGTTGAGACTTTGGAAAAAGTGAAAAGGAGAGCAACTACAATGATTAAGGGCCTGGAGACAAAAACATATGAAGAATGGTTGCAGGAATTGGGTATGGCAAGTCTAGAGAAAAGAAGGACTAAGGGTGACATGATAGCAGTATTCCAGTATTTGAGGGGCTGGCACAAAGAAGCCATCAATTTATTTTTGAAAACACCAGAAGTTAAGACAAGAAACAATGGATGGAAACCAATCAAAGAGAGAAGCAATATGGAATTAAGAAACTGTGAGGACAATTAACTTGTGGAACAGCTGGCTTTCAGAAATCATAGAAGCTTCATCATTGGAGGTTTTTAAGAAAAGACTAGACAGCTATATATCTGAAATGGTATAGAGTCTCCTGCTTGAGCAGGGGGTAGGACTAGAAGACTTCAAGGACCCTTCCAGCTCTATTCTGATCTGAGAAGTAGAAACATTCATTGTTTTAAAATAAACCATCACCTTCACCATATTTTTCTAGTTAAAGACATTTTGTTAATTAAATCATAAATACTGCAGACTATTCTTTCATCAGTTATTGCACCCCTAAATAGTACTTTTCCCCCCTTTATTTATAAAATACAATGATTTCGTAGTTCTTACTAAAATATGAATGAGCAATTGTATATCCTCTGATTGGATTTTAGATTTTAAATGAGAGTAGTGACTTAAGTAAATTAAGGGGGCATTGTACTCTGACAATTTTTAAATTAAGGTCTTAAAATCTGCTAATTTAAAGGTTCTTTAAAAATATCTGGAATCCATTATTCCTTTGGAATTGGAATTTCCATCATATTCAGGTTTGTTCTATTTCCAAAATTACGACCATTTTAATATTCTTATAGTCATATGATTGTTATAGTCATGTACTTCTTCCCAGCTTCCTACAAGCGAAGGCAATGAGGAAGCTGGCAGGAAGGGAGAAGTCATTTCTTCCACTGATTTTTTGCCAGCCTTTGGCCATTCTATTTATCTGTTTAAATAAATAAATATTGGATTATTATTTCAGTTTGCCACTATTATAATCAAATAGAATGACTTTTCTATTTCTATAATATATTTATATAAGATTTAGATAATCATGGAACCATCCAGTATTGAGTAAAAATCCTCAACATTTTAGTTTTATCGTAGTTGTTTGTAATTAATTATCTTGGTAATAGTTGACGAATGCTTCATTCGTCATAGTATAGTATATGAAATAATAGTGTTATATCTGCATGTAACTAAGCACAATTTCCTTTTCCTTTGGAGAATCCTATATTTATTATTTATATTTAAAGGCTGCCTGAATCCAAAATGATCCTGGTGATTTACACTTTCAAAAAAGAAAAAAAATCCTATATTATTAGATAAAGTACACCATTATACCATTTCAACTACATTTAGAAAATAATTGCTAAATTTCAAGTATTATTATGCTATTAGTCTTACAAAAAGGCCATGAATATGATTTACTGTATAGATATCATACTTACTGATCTACTAGTGAATATGAATATCACTTTGACTGATATTTATGAGTTGGCCTAACATCCATATAATACAGGGGTCTTCAACCTTAAACACTCAAAGAGCCATTTGGATCCATTTCTCACATAAAAGAAAACACCGGGAGCCACAAAACCTGGGTGGGTGTGGCCAATTTGAAATTACTCACTCCCATCCAGTCACATGACTCTCTTTGTCTCTCTTCCCCCCTCTCTCCCTCCTTCTCTTTCCCTCTTTCTTCCCCCCTCTCTCATACGTGTATGTATGTCTGTGTGTATGTGTTCCCTCTTGAACCATTTCCAAAAACAGGTGAGGGTTGGTGGATTTTTTTGTTGATGTTCTTTTTTTCCTTTTGGATGCTTTTTACCATATGATTTAAATCAGGTTCCCCCCAAAATGAAGCTCTATTGTCCCCCTACTGTAACTCCCTATCAGCTGGCTGGGCCTGCCCCTTACCCTCTCCTCCCAGTCACTCCTAGCCTGGCCTGAGAAGGTGAGGCTGATGGCAGGGGATGGAGACTCATTCCATATTCCAGAGCGGGAGTGAAGTGCCGTTGTATTTGCCTCTTCTTGTGAGCACTTCTTCTGGCCCATGTTGGTGCTATGTGCACCTCGGTTGCTCAGGGAGATGCGCGACTTGCTCTCTGCCCGAGATACTGGCCTGGTCTGCCTGCTGCTGATGCTCTGTGTCGTAATGGGCTCCAGGAAGGGAACGCTGTCTTCCCCATTGTGAAGGTGCTAAATCTAAGTGATGCACAAGATGCTGTGAAAGCACAAATTTAATTTAGCCTGCCCACTAAAGGCACTGATCTCAGTGCCTTGCGCAGCAGTTAGATTTAACGTACTTCATAATGGAGTAGACGGTGTCCCCTCCTCCCAGTGGAACCCATTATGACATGGAGCATTGGCCGCAGTAGGGCTGGGTCAGTGTCTCGGGGTAGGAAACAAGTTGCGTGTCTCCCCAAGAGACCAAGGTGGCCGCAGCATCAACAAGGGCCAGAAGAAGCGCCTGTGAGATGAGAGGCAAGTACAAGGGTGCTTTGCTCCCACTCTGGAATATGGAGCGGGTCTCTATCCCCTGCCATTGCCCTTACCTTTTCAGGCTAGGCAAAGAGTGCCTGGGAAGGGAGGGCAAGGGGTGGGGCCAGCCAATAGTGGGTTCAGCTGATAAGGAGCCACAGCAGGGGGACAAAAGAGCTGCATATGGCTCCGGAGCCGTGGATTGCTGACACCCAATACAATAGGACTTTAAATACCATCTCATACCATAGTTTTCTGTTTTGTAAATAAGAGAATGCTTGATAGCATATTGACTATAATGTATTTCAGAATCATACAAGGTATAAATTTCAGAGAAGATCATTTAAATCTCTTAAGAATTGCATGATTTTAGGCAAACTTTCACAAGGATGCCCAACTACATGGAGAGAGGGGGGAGAGGGAGAGAGGGGGGAGAGGGGGGGCGGGGGGAGAGAAAGAGAGAGGGAGAGAGAATAAGAATTTATTCATAGTGATATGTATCATATTAAATCATTGCTGAAGGGAGAATAAAAAATGGCAGCACGAGTAACATAGATACCTACACAAGCTTCCAGTTTCATGGTTAGCTTTAGAGAATTACCTGTTTTCTCTGAGCTCTTCTACTTCCTTTTCTTTCACTGCTGTGTGAGGTTCTTCAACATCGTAAGAGAAGAGATGAAAGGGACTATATGGTACATAAGGTAATTTTTCAATATTTGGAGATGTCTTTGGTGTAACATATGATGAATTATGGGAAGTAATTTTGAAAGATGAGGATGATGATGAATGATGAGAAAATGGATGCAAAGCAACTGAATCAAGGGATGATGAGCTATTGGAAATAGTTGTTCTACAGTTCCTGGGAAGCCTTTCATCCTGAGAAATAACACTTGAGATGACTGAAGTATCAGAATTCTGTGGAGTATGTTTAACCTTCCGTATTTCTGAGAACCCACTGGATTGAAAAGACAGATAAGGAAAAGTAGAAAAAGAAGAGAAAGTGGTATTATGCAAGTATCTCAAAAACAGGAAAATGCTGAAAGCAAAGAGAAATAACTATAGTAGGAATTTAGTTATACACTTACTTATCAGTCAGGAAGACAGAAAGAACTCTTGTTAGAATTGGCATTTTTTTAAAAACATGTTATGGACACTCTCATAAAATGTCTATGTATTGCGGATTGCCAGTTCAAAAAATGTCTCTTGTGATATGTACCTGTAGTCCAGAGATGGGAAACTATGGCTCCTTTATGACTTGTGGACTTCCAACTCCCAGAATTCCTGAGACAACATGGCTGACTCAGGAATTCTGGGAATTGAAGTCCACAAATCATAAAAGGGCAATTGTTTCCCATCCCTGCTGAAGACAAATAATACTCTCCAGAAAGGAAACTGGTAATGTTTTCGAAAGTTTCTTCGAGGACACTGGTGTCAAACTCGCTGTGTCCTGTTGCTGTCGTGTGTTGTTTTTCCCCTTCGCGGAGCTGGGGTGGACATGGCCTGAGCATAATGCATCTGGCCTGCAGGCTGTCAGTTTAACACAAGTTCTAGAATATAGAATCATAGGGCTGGAAGCAACCACAGAGATTTTCTAGACCAATTCCCTGCTCAAGGCAGGGGACCTTATACAATTGTAGTCAAATTGTTGTTCAGTCTATTTTTTAAAACCTGCAGTGATGGAGCCTCCACAATTCCAGGAGGCAAGCTATTCCATTGATTAATTATTTGGCCAGAAAATTTCTCCTTACTTCTAGGTTAGATCTCTTTTTAACAAAATAGTTCATCTCAATTCCTGGTAATCTCTGGAAAAATCTATATAGTTTTATTAATGTTTTCATAAGTGGTTTGCCATTGTTCTTTTCCAAAAGCTGAGATTTACTTGACAAAAGTCATCCAGCAAGGAAAGACCAGAACTCCTTCTGTTTTTAGCCTGGTGCCTTAATTACCACATCAAATGGCTTTAAGTTATCTACTACTACTAAAATGGTTTGCAAATCCAACCTTCTTTTTGGGAGGTAAAAAGTAACTACTATGCTGTATCTATCTTTTATTTTAATCTTTATAAAGGATAGCACTTTGTTTTGTTAAATATCAGCTTCCATATAAATTTTGTTTAAAAAAGCATTTTATAAAAGTCAGGTAGAAAGAACCATGAGCACATGGTAAATAAATGTGTAAATACATTTAATTAATACCATGAGTATTTATTGAAACTGTGATATCTATTTATGTCCTTGAAGAAAACTTCCTCAAATAAGTCCACTGAGGTATTTATCTATAAGTTTGCCTTGCCTACCTAGAAATAATTAAGAATTCCAGAAAATAACACCTAACATTTAGATAGAGTCAGCTGAAACACAGTATTTGGGAGAAATATATTTAGTAGTTTCCTACTAAAAATATTAAGTACAGTCTTCAGAATATTTTCAAAAATTAAGGGGAAAATAATTTCTATTGAAGTATTGCAAAAGCTAAATAATATTATGCTGCTCCCCCCTCTGCTATCAGAGAAAAAGGTCTACCACAGAAGTAAAGTTGGCAAATTTGGGAGTTTTGCAGCACTACAGTTGCTTTGATAAAAGAGCTCTATTAGAGATGAGGAATTTTAAAAAAAACCAAATCAAATATCAAATGAAAAAGGGAAGAGGGAAATATCCTGGCTCTGGTAAGCTTCTGTCCTAGTTATACTGAGGAATTTAGTAAATGTAACCTCCTTCCATTTTGTTTGTTTGTTTGTTAAAAAGAACACACAATTAAGAAATAGGCTTGTTTCAATTTAATTATGGAAAAGTAAAAATACTGAAACAAGGGAAGAAGTCAATCATCTTATGGGTATACTTTAACCATAATATATCTGGTTATAAACCAATATATGTACAATGAGACATTATATGTGGGTTTAATTTTAGTACGTTCTAATAATATACTATAATATTACAAATGGTTATTTTAGCTGTTTAAAGAAATGTTGAAGATGTTAACTGAGACCACGATCTTAGTACCTGGCATTGACCTGCCCAGTAGCCTCTTCCTCCCTGTCATCCTCTGTATCAGGCTCTATGACTGGCTGTTCTTCCTCCTTGTCATAAGCCTTCTCTCTAGGACAAAACAAGGCATGCAAGTTGGACAGCAACACAAGACACATAAGAGATCTAAGGAGATATTATCAGAGAAACAAAATAAAACTAGAAATGAAAGAAAAAAAGGATAGAAATAAACATGGACTATATTTGCTAATAAAATGAGATGCAAAGAAGAACGATATATAAAGCAGATTTGGGGCCTCAAACATTTAATTCTCAATCAGTTTCTGGGGACCTTTATATATAACAAGAAAAGATGATCTGTGTATATAAAATGCCATAGAGGGATGGAGATACAAGGGAACTAATGAATTATCTGTCAAGTGAATTGTATTCAGATGATTTTAGCAAACAAGCCATCACTGAGTTTTGGGAACTGAAGATAATTTTAATATTTGTTTTTGGGGAAATGAAGATAATTTTAATATTTGTTTCAAGTGACCATGCTTTATTATTGTACATATCTTATTTCATGATAGTGTACTTTATTATTTCTTTCATTTGCTCATCATTCACTGTACTCTTTTGTTTTGTTCTACTTCCTATGGATCCACTTTTCAAACACTTTTATTCAAAACATGTTTTAAAAAAATCTTTCGTAATATATCGATCCTATACATCATATATTTGGTTTAATTTGTAATTTTCTATTTTGTGTGCGTAGTTTGGTGCTCTTATTACATCTGTACATAATGTCAATAATTTCCTGTATTACGAATACTTGTGAATGTGTGGTAAAATACATATTGTTCACTCCTTTTTAGTGTATCATACTATTATTGCAGCAATGTGGAAAATATGCTAAATTTCAGTTCTTAATTTTTTACCCTTAAAGACGTCTGAGTTTAATTTTCTATAAGTTTACATAGAAATTAATCTTATAGCTGATTGTTTGTGGTTTTACTCCCTCTGCTTTTACTGAATATGTGTTGATCCATCGTGACTAATTTTTGTGCATTGCCTATCATGTGAATGACAAAGTCTGTGGTAGATGACAGTTAATAGCAATTCACATATAGCAGTTTATAGTCACAACATGGATGCACTTGTATACACACATGCAATCATTCAACTGATAATGATAATTCATGCAGAATAATGGCAATTGGTGGTTCTCATCACTACTCATGAACATTAAAACAGGAATGTAACCTGCCCTCTTATTACTCAACTTTTATAATAATGATACTATACAGACCCTTGTCAAATGAAAATTCAATTCTTCAAATCTACTCTACAAACCAATTTCCATTCTTTTATTTGCTGATGATTCTATCATTTTATCTGTGACTCAAATGACAGGCTTTTGATGACAGCAAAGCCTACAAATGATCATATTGCTATGGGAAGTTAGACATTTAATGATTCACAATAAAAGACACTTGAAATTTACTGAATGTTGTACTGATTATTCCATTAGTCATAAATTCAGCAACAACCAATTAGGCCTTCAAATATTTAGGTCTCCGTGATGTTACAACACAGATGTTCACTTGGGAGTTCCCACTCATTATTCAGTGCATTTCTTATCTAGAGCATGGCTAATCTTTGTAGAAGTCTATAATAGATTCTACTCTTGAAATATTGATTAAACAGATATTTGACTGCTAGTACAGGTCCAGCTTATCCCATAAAATAAAATTATTTTGTCTTGTAATAAAATAGTTTCTGATCTGGCTCACTCTGATCTCTCAACCTAAACTATATTAATGCCGGGTCCAGAAAAAGCAATGATTGAGATTAAACAAATTTACAAAATGACAGATCTGAAATATTGTATAATCTCTTCAGAAACATTGGCTGACACCCTCTCCAGGTTACCTCGATATAATAGCACCAAAGAAGATGTGATGAACTCCATTATTCCCTCCAATCAAATAGCAGCACCAGTGATGACCAGAACATAAAGCTAAGCTCAATCTAAGTGATGTTCTAAGCCAGGCAACGAAAATGGCCTTGTCTGAGGACCAATGATTCACAGGTCACAAAGAGGATGTCTCCTTACATGATGGCTTCGCTTGTGTTGGAAGCAAACTCTGGTTTGCGAGCCAAGATCTCTCATTTTACAAAGCAGCCACAACTCAAAAGCCACAGTGCACTTTGGTTTTATGAAAACCCTGCATCTTGTCAGATGCCAGTTTTGGTGACCAAGCATGAACAAGACATGAAGAAATACATGGCTAGTTTCCCCATGTACCTTGGCTAAAGGACATGTTGGAAAATCACCAGGACTTTTGCAAACAGTTGCTAACCCACAGCTCCTTGAAAAGAGATCTCCATGGACTATCAATGAACTATATGAGAGCTTGTAAAATATTGTGATATGGGACACCACCAACTTATTTTCCAAATAGGTACAGTTTGTGGCATACCCTAAGTTCCCTTCTGCACGAACTCTTGCAAAGCTCTTTGATCACACTTTTACCACTTACATGGAACTCCTAAAATAAAACTCAATAAAATTGAGGGTTCTGGTTTTGGTAAGAATCCCTACAGCTACTAGGAACCACCCAAGGACTTAGCTCCTTGCATCACCCTCAAACTAATGGTGCCTGTGAGTGTACTAATGGTATCTTGGAACAATACTTCAGGTGTTACATCAATTATCAACAGGATGATTGAACTGATCTCCACTTTTCAGAAATAGCCTAGAACAATTTAATATACAATAGCACTGGTTTCACTCTGTTCTGTGTCACTACCATCTAGGATTTTTTTTGCTATGCCAGAGTTTCCACAACAATTGCCCCAATGCGGCGATTGGCTGAGTGGATAAAACAATTACAAACTATATGGCCTGTAGTCCGCAAAGCATCAGATGATGCCAGAGACACATAAAAAATATGCTGACAAAAAGAGATCTCTACAGAAGCAGTGTAATGTGGGACAACAGGTGTACCTTTCTACCATGTACCTGCAAGCCAGGTAACCATTGAAAAAAACTGGGGGCCAAAATACATAGGTCCTTTCCCTAGAGAGAGTTATCAATACAGTGACTATTGAACTAAAATTGCCCTCAAACCTGAAGAGAATCCATACCACATCCCTTTGCAAATCTCCTAACCTTTATAACAACCAACAGAAAACCAGATTCTCCCCATTCTCATTGAAGGCGAGCAACATTTTGAAGTCAAGGAAATCCTAGATTTCCACCTCCATAGAGACAAACTCTAATATCTAATTCTAAGGAAACACTTACCCCCTTCTGAGACTGAATGGATGGCTGTGCCACATGTACAAACACAATGCTCATTGCTAAATTTCATGACCTGTACCCTTACAAGCCACAATGGATATCATACTTTACTTTACTTTACTTTATTCATATTTATATACCGCCCCATCTCCCTAAGGACTCGGGGCGGTTCACAACAGATAAAAAACAAAATACATAACAAAGTTTAAAAACCAATATAAAATCATTAAATTTGCTGGTTTTTTTAAAAACT
>JAEANM010018284.1:0-12689 GCA_017656035.1 Myanophis thanlyinensis | reverse complement strand
TCAGCGACCTTGCAACAGAAAACGTGTAAATGTGTCAAGATCTACATGGCCCTAAATTTTACTGTATAAAATGGCCTGCATAATATAAAATGGAACACCCCCCCACCCCCCATACATAAATGTCCTTTTGGATCTTGACAGTAGCCTGCAATTTTTCCTCTGGAAATCCATTCCTACTCCCACCCCATTCGAAAAGCTGTTCATCCCAAATTGTAAAGCTAAAAGCCTTATAGGGATTCCCAGTCCATCCTGGTCAGTTGCCTCCTGAAAAAGCACCTTTGGGGCAACTGTCCACGACCTGGATGAGTGAGAATCTCTACAGAATTTTGGCTCTTTGTTACCTAAATGAGAAACGAGGCATTGACTCTTTTATTGTCCACCGCTGTTTGCAGATGGCCTTGGGGGGATCGGCATGGGACTGGGCCCGGGAGGAATACCCATCGATGCCAATCACCTGAACAAAGGCCTGGCCATGGGCAACCTCGGCCCTGGAGGTGAGTCTTTCATCTGCTGCTTTTGGGGTCAGAATCAGAATTGAGCCGGAAGGGACTCTGGAGCTCTTCTAGTCCAGCCCCCTGCTGAAGCAGGAGATCCCATACCGTTTCAGACACTGACTGTCCAGTCTCTTCAGTGATGGAGCACCCACGACTTCTGGTGGCAAGCTGTTCCCCTGGTTAAATTATCCTCACTGTTAGGAAATTTCTCCTTAATTCCAGGTTGCTTCTCTCCTTGATTAGTTTCCATCCTTCGCTTCTTGTCCTGCCTTCGGGGGCTTTGGGGAATACATTGGGCCCCCCACTCCTCTTTGTGGCAGCCTCTAAAACACTGGAATATTGCTACCATATATTTGTTTTTCTCCTTCCTCAGTTGTTAGCCACAACATAGATTTCCTTCCTTCTGCTCTCTCCTTTTACCTTCCTGACCAGTTTGGGAGTCCTCCAGGTGCCCTCTTGGGGATGGAAAGCTTTTCTTTTGGGGCGCCCCTGGGCCGTTGTATGACGAAGGAAGCCAGGTTGAGGCTGCTTGCTCCCCACAGATGGGCCCCAAATCAGAAAGAGCAAGAGCACTTTGACTTACACAGGTAGTCCTGAACAACCACAATTGTACCCAAAAATTACGTTGCTAAGTGAAAAATTAGTTAAGTGAGCTCTGTCTCATTTTACGACTTTCCTTGCCACATTTGGCTGTGCACCGCCCCGAGTCCCTAGTATATAAATCAAATAAAATCTAAATCTAAATTTGGTAAGCGAATCACTGCAGTTGTTAAAATTAGTCACAGGTTTGCGAAGCGAATCTGGTTTCCCCATTGACTTTGCTTGTCGAGGTCGCAAAAAGATAATGTGACCCCTAGGATACTGCGACCGTCATAAATGTGAGTCAGTTGCCAAGCGTACAAATGTAAATCACGTGACCATGCTGCAATAGTCATAAGTCTGAAAGATGGTTGTATAAGTCACTTTTTCAGTGCCGTAACTTCAAATAGTCACTAAGTGAACTGTTCTAAGTCCAGGACTATCTGTATACCACTTCATAGCATTTTACAGCCCTCTCTAAGCGGGTTACAGAGTCAGCTTTTTGCCCCTAACAATCTGGGTCCTCCTTTTACCGACCTCCGAAGGAAGGAAGGACGGAAGGCTGAGTCAACTTTTGAGCCCCATCAGGATCGAACTGCTGGTAGTGAGTTAGTCTGCAATACTTTTAAATAAATGCTTATTTAAAGATGTCCTCAGTAGCGTAGAAGAAAAAGAGGAAAATACCTGGAAAAAACAATAGTGAGCAGTCGGCAGAAATTCGTCTTCTAACAACCACTGTGCTAGGGTCGCTTTTTTCCATCTTTTCTGCTCTTCTGCGCATTCACACAAACACTTTTTTGTTTAATTTTTAGGGATGGGCATCGAAGGATTGGGCTTCGGAATGAATAAAATGGGAGGTAAGTCCCGCAGCTGGAGGATGAAGTCAGCAGCGGAGACTCTCACAATGATCTAAGACAGGGCTGGGCGATTACGGCTCCTTCATGACTCGTAGACTTCAATTCCCAGAATTCCTGAGCCAGCCGTGTTTATTATGGTGCCTTCATGACTCGTGGACTTCAAGTCCCAGAATTCCTGAGCCAGCCATGCTGGCTCAGGAATTCTGGGAGTTGAAGTCCACGAGTCATGAAGGAGCCGTAATTGCCCACCCCTGATCTAAGATCATCCAGAATCTTCTGTGATGACTTGACAACTACATTGGAAAGCCAGGCAATCTTGCATTGCACCCCATAAGTGAGCCATGAGCATTTCCTGCTCGGACACGGCCTTTGGTTTACCGTTGGCGGCCCTGGTGGGGGGTGGGAGGTCAGCACCCTTTCGGCCAGGCCAGGAAGCCATTCTCAGCCTCAGTTCCTCTCCGGCCTGCTTCAGAGGCCCCTTGAACAATCTCTGGGGTCGGGCTGAGAAGGCCAATGCGGTCCCACTGCATTTATTAACAAGTGCAAGAAATAGGCCCTATAGAATCTCCCCGTTTCACCATGCCTGCCACTTGCGGTCTCCCAAAATGGGAGCTGAACACCGATGCTTCTGTTTCAGGGATGGAGGGTCCTTTCAGTGGAATGGAGAGCCTGGGGCGTTTTCCTTCCGGAATGAACCTCGGCCGGATGAGTGGTAAGAACCCTGCGGCCTTAATGCCTCACTTGCTGTCTTCCTTCTGCACCTGTGCGCACACACACACCCCATGGGAGACACAGGTGCAGTAGTAGTAGTCATCATCCCTGAGGCCGTGTTAAGAACGGTCCTCCGTTTGGAGAATGAGTACACAGCGGAATGTTGTGAGAGTGCTGTGATTAAAATACACAAACCAAGATACAGAGACACCGAATAGAAAAATACAGGTTTTTACTTTCTTTTTGAAATAGAGGTTTAGCAAGGTCCATCAGTCAGTCCGGATTCATTCACAGTCAAGTCAGTCAGTCATCAGACAGTTCAGTTCAAGGATAATCCAATTCTCAAAGTCCAGTAACATATACAGAGATCGCAAACAGTAACAACTCACAGTATATGTGCTGGTTAACACAAGGCTCTTCAGTGAGGAACACTCTGCATTCAGTAACCAACAACCCACATCCAGTAACCAACCCACAATTACAAATGATTCTGGCTCCTTCTTATTACTGCTTGATGAAGCAGTAGCCAATCACATTTTCCTTAAAGCTATAGCACTTAAAGTAACTATTCTTTAAAGTAACAATCCTGGTTTATATATTGTCTACCCAACAATTATTAGTTTTACATTCTTAACAGGCTGTGTAATTCCTGGCTAACGGCTACTGAAGGCAAATGGAAGAGGGACCTGGGTTTGCAGTCCCTTTGTTTGAAAGTCTGTTGCTTGGTCTTTTCGCAGTTAGGATTGACTTCATAGGCTAGATAATTCCATCGCAACGCTTTTCATCCTGCGAGGCTTTTCTGGCAAAGAAGGAATTACTGACCCAAAGGTGCTTTTTCAAGAGGCAACTGGACTTTCTGGTTTTTCTCGGAAGATGTTTTGCTTCTCATCCAAGAAGTTTCTCTAGTGCCGATTGGATGAGGGGGAAATGGAAGGATTTATACTCCTTGCAGACAAAACTGGCTATTTGCATCCTTTTTAGAGATTCCTTGAGGCCACCTGGAGGTTTACCTTTAGCCTCAGGGTTACCTGTGTGGTGCAAATGGGGGCGGAGCCTTCTTGGAATGGCTGATGACATCATCTACCTCCAGTCTACCACACAGTCCTTTCAGCAGTTCCAGGAAGGCTCCACCCCCATTTGCACCTCACAGGTGACCCTAAGGCTGCAGGTAAACCTCCAGGTGGCCTCAAGGACTCTCTAAAAAGGATGCAAATGGCCAGCTGTGCTTAGACAAACCAACCTTCCTTCAAGCAGTTTTGATCCATTCATTTGTATCTTGTCCCAAAGGTGCTTTTTTCAAGAGGCAACTAGACTACTACTGGTTTTCCCCTTGGAAGAGGTTTTACTTCTCATCCAAGAAGCATTTTCAGCTCTGACTGTCTTACAGAGTTGAAGAAGCTTCTCGGATGAGAAGCGAAACCTCTTCAAAAAAAAAAAAAAAAAAAAAAAGTCTCTTAGCCTCTTGAAAAAGCACCTTTGGGACAACCGTGACCTGAATGACGGAGAATTTCCACAGACGTGATAAGGAGTGACTGAGCTTCCCATAGCAAGTACGGAGCTTCCAGGTGCATTTCAGTGATCCCGTCAGTTCTACGGGAACACCAGTGAGAGTAGAGTTATAGCCACTTAGCGACCGAAGCTTGGACGATCTGCCTTGGGGGTACTTACAACCCGGATTCAAAGTTCCGGCACTCAACCCCCTTCCCCACACTCGTGGCTGCAACCTGCCCACATTTATGGCTGTCTTTTCAGCATCCTGCAGTCACTGTTTTGCCCCTCCCCCCCAAAAAAAACCCTCCCCTGGTGTTTGTGGGGGGGGGCAAATGAGCCCACCTCAAGCTTTGTTTTAACGGCTGTGCTGTTCATTTAACAACCACTGCAAAAAAAAATAAAACTCATTTACAACTGTGATGGGTAGGATCCATTACGGTCCTAACTCAAGGACAGCTCCGCTGTTCCTTGATTGAAAGGATTCCGGGCAGCCTTTGTTTTGTAAGCAAGACCCAAGGCCGGGGAGGTTGCTTTGTATGGGATCCAGCCAGGCTGCGTCCGTGGAGGAAGCTGCCCCTCGAGGGTTAAATCAGTGGTGAAATTCAATTTTTGTTTACTACCAGTTCTGTGGGCGTGGCCACAGGATGAAACATCGCCAAGCACAGAATTAAACTTCACCAAAGTTACAATGTAATAAGGGGAGAGGCAGTTTCTGCAGCAAGGCAATAAAGATGAGGCTAGAAACAACCCCAGAATGTTTCTTTCTTGCCTTCCTTACAGGATTAACCCTGCAAAGTGGGAAAAAAGCAAAAGGAGATTTCTTCTAATAACCGGTTCTGTAGAAATGGCGCGAACCGGCTGAATTTCACCTCTGGGTTAAATGCATGGGTGGGGATTTCCTCCTGTGAGTAGGGGGAGCCCGGAGGCTTTGATATGATGTTTCCCCCATCTGTCTTCCAGAAATGGACCGTGCCATCGGAGGGGGATTCGAAAGAGACTTCCCTAGAAACGAAATGGGGATGCCCCGCAGTTTTGGAGACACTCTGGAGAGAGGCATAGGTACGTCCTCCGGACTCTGCACCCCAGGAGTGTCCAGGGCGTGGGTGGTGAACGCAGGAAGGGTCGGGTCTCAGCATCAGACGCTGGCTAGGCTGTCCCTGGGTGTGTGTGTGTGTGTGAATGGCAGGTTTCTAAGAAGGGGCCGAGGGAGGGAGAGAGGGAAGATGGAAGATGGGTGGGAGGGAGGAAGGGAAGGAAGGGGGAAGGAGAGATGGAATGGAAGGAAGGAAGGAGAGAGAGATGGGATAAGAGGAAGAAGAGAGAGGGGAGGGAAGGTGGAAGGAGAGAGAGATGGGAGGATGGAAGGAAGGAGAGAGGAAGGAAAGGTGGAAGGAGAGATGGGATGGAAGGAAGAAAGAGATGGGATGAGAGGAAGGAGAGAGATGGGAGGGAGAGAGGAAAGGTGGAAGGAGAGATGGGATGGAAGGAAGAAAGATGGGATGAGAGGAAGGAGAGAGATGGGAGGGAGGGAGGAAAGGTGGAAGGAGAGATGGGATGGGAGGGAGGGAGTCCGAAATTTCTGTTGCTTAAGACGCTTGTTAAATGAGCTTTGCCCCATTTTATGACTCTTTCTTGCCATGGTTAAGTGCGTCATTGCAGGTGTTGTTAGTAACTTGGTTATTAAGTGAATCTGGCTTCCCCCATTGTGCTAGTGAGGAAGTCGCAAAATGGGGATTGCGTGACACACATGGCACATTGCGACTATCAAGTGTGAGTCAGCGGCTAAGTGGTGGAATTTCGACCACGGAGCTGCCATTGTCGCAAGTATGAAAAACGGCTATAAGCCACTTGTTTCACTGTCGTCGTAACTTTGAACGGTCATTCAACGAACTGTATACAGGTAGTCCTGGACTTATAACAGTTCATTTAGTGACCGAAGTTACCACAGTACTGAAAAAAGTGACATCATGTTGCACACAATGACTGTTGCAGGATAAAATTCAGACGCTCCGCCACTGACTCACATTTAAGGCAGTTGCTGCATCCCGGGGTCAGAGTCACTTAGCGACTGTGGTGATTTGATTCCGCAAGGGAGAAAGGTCATCAAACGGGACAAAACTCACCAATGTCTCACTTAGCAATGAGCCTTTTTTGAGGTTCCACTGGTTGTAAGTCGACTACCTGTGAAACGGGGCAGGAGGCCCATTTGGAGAGGCATGGCTTTGTCAGTCGACTCCTTCCCAGCTGGGTTTCTGCCAGGGCTGGGAGACCACCTCAGAGCCCCTCCCCCCAGATGAAGAGGGGCCGAAGAAACAGCCTACAGGGAGGGAGGGGGGCATCCTGGGGGTTATAGTGGGGGGAGGGCTTCTTCCTGCCAGGACTGAGGACCCCCTCCTCTTTTTCCTTCCAGGGGGCGGCGGCGGTGGCGCCACGATTCCAGCCATTGACCGCATGGCCCCTGGCCTGGACCGCATGGCCAGCAGCATTGACCGTCTCCCCACCGGCCTAGGCCACGGGATCGACCGCGTGGGCTCCGAGATGGACCGCATGGGGCTGGTGCTGGACCGCATGGGCTCCGGAGTAGACAGGATGGGGTCGGGCATCGACCGCATGGCCCCTCTGGGCTTAGACCACCTGGCCTCCAGCATCGACCGCATGGGCCCCGGGATGGATCGGATGGGGGCCGGGCTGGGCTTCGGCCTGGACCGCATGGGCTCCACCCTCGACCGCGTGGGCAGTGCCATGGACAGGATGGGCAGCGGGGTGGACCGCATGGGCCTGGGGCTGGACCGCATGGTCCCGGCGGGGATGGGCCCCGTGATGGATAGAATGCCGGCGGGGCTGGACCGCCTGGGGGCGGCCCCCATGGACCGCATGGGGCTGGACCGCTTGGCGGCCCCCATGGACCGCATGGGGCTGGACCGCATGGGCGCGGCCGCCAGCAGCATGGACCGCATGGGGCCAGCCTTGAGCCAGGGCATGGGCGCGGGCTTAGACAGGATCGGGCTGCCCATGGGGAGCACCTTCGAGAGGACCATGGACATGGAGCGCGGGAACTTTGCCGCCGGAAACTTCACCAGCGCCCTGGGAACCGGAGGGCCTGTGGCTGCTGCCGCCGGAGTAGCCAGGAAGGCTTGCCAGATTTTTGTGAGAAACGTGAGTTGAGCCAGGGGGCTGCGTGTCTGTGTGTGTCCCATGCGTGTGTCCGTGTGATTCATTAGTATTGCCCTGTCTCCCTCCAATGTCCCCATTTTCTGCCCTCCCAACCTCACCTGATCTTACATGGAGATAGTGGCAGACCCCTGACCCAAAGGGTGGGTGGGGGGCCTCCCAGTGGGATTTGAGGCTTGCTTCCTTACCTGAGGGGTAAGGAAGGAAGGACGGAAAGAAAAAAGGGGGGAGGGAGGGGAAACCACAGGGGGATGACTTCTCTTTGTTCTCCCCAGCTTCCTTTTGACTTTACATGGAAGATGCTGAAGGACAAGTTCAACGAATGCGGTAAGTCGCCCACATAGGCCAGGTCCCCCAGGGAGGGGGTCAGGGGCATTTGGAAGCTGCTCAGGGAAGAAGTTGCTGGGGCTTGTTAGGGAAGAAGGGGGGGGGGGAATAGAGGTAGCGCAGAACAAGGGGCCTGCAAGTGGCTTGATCCCCAGGTGGAAGGGAAGCCCTTTTGTCCTCCCTGATCGGAACTGAAATGTGTTCAGGCCAGAGCGGAATACGTGGGGAAAAGATCATCTCCGAGCTTGCTTGTTTCCTTGCAGACGTTTCATGACCTGGCTAGGGAACATCATCAATGCCAGAAGGGAGGGGGGTTTGTGGAGAGGGCTCTTCGAGCTTGCTTGTTTTCTTGCAGACATTTCATGACCCAGACATGTAATGTCATCAGTGCTGGTGTTTGGCCTTTGTCTGTTGGTAAGGCCATGATGGTCTGATCCTTTTATAGCAGAGTTTCCCAACCTTTCTGGCTTTGCGGACAGGCGAGATTGTTCCACGCACGCAGATGCGCTTGCCTCCTGCTCCTCGCGCAAGTGGGGGTGCGCCCACCCACCCGCCCCTTCCACGTTCCCGGTTCCAAAGGGCTTGAAGCCCGGGAGGTTTGGCAACCCCCGTTTTATCCGAGGGCTGCTTTTGTCTTCTGCTCTGAGCTTATTTCTATTTGCCTTCTGGTCTGTGGAATGATGAGCATGGATGGCGTTGCCTAGTTTGGGCCAGGGAAAGGAAACCACCAAGCTCTGAGCGCCCCAAAGACCCCACAGCCGCCCTCCTCCTTTTTCTCTTCCCCTTCCTCTCCACAAATCACACTCCCTTCTAGCACTGATGATGTGACATAAATGGGTCATGAAACGTCTAAAAGAAAACCAACCAAGATCAGAGAACACCAAAGACCCCACAGTCCTCCTCCGCCTTCTCTGTCTCCTCCTCTTCCTCCCTCCCTCTCTGCAAACCCCAGCTCACTTTTAGCATGGCTGATGCTCCTTAGTTTGGTAACGAAACGTCTGCAAGAGAAACAACCAAGCTCAGATTACACCGAGGACCCCACAGTTGTCCCTTTTCCTCTTCCTCCACAAACCACATTCCCTTCTAGCACTGATGACACGGCATAATTGGGTCACGAAACGTCTGCCAGAAAAACCCACAAAAGCTCAGGGACTTTAAAGCTTACGGACCAAGGAATAATGTTTTAAACGGGGGACAAATGAGCGCAGCCTGAGCGATCCACGACGAATTCTCTTGCAGGGCACGTGTTGTACGCGGACATCAAAATGGAGAATGGGAAGTCCAAAGGCTGCGGAGTGGTCCGGTTCGAGTCTCCCGAGGTGGCCGAGCGAGCCTGCCGGATGATGAACGGCATCCAACTCCGCGGCCGAGAAATCGATGTCCGGATTGACCGAAATGCTTAAAAAAAAAAGGCCACCTTTTAAAAAATAAAAAAAAAATTGCTATGGGGAAGTGGGGAGGGAGTCTAGATTTGTAATTCTTGTTTATGGTGTATTTCCCCTCCCCCCCCCCTTTTAAAAAATCTGTCCGGATGGAAGACTGGCAAAGACATCTCTGCTGCTTTCTGGAGTCATTTTAATTCTCTTTTTTAAATCGGGGTTGGGTTTTTTCCTGGCCCCCCCTCCCCTTTTGTCTGTCTTTTCTTCTTTTTTTACTTTTATTTTTTTTTTTGGAGGCAGTTTTTTAAACCGTTTAACATGCCAAATTCTGGTTCTTTTTTGTAGCGACGTCACCTTGTTGAATTGAAAACAAACCACGTTTTGCATTTTGTCTGGAAGTCATTCTTTTTTTTTTTTCCCCAGGAACTTGGTGGTTTTCACTTCTTTGCCAGTTCCTGACTGGTATAAGAACCTTGTGGAAAATCATCCTCTTTTTTTTTTTTTTTTTGTGGGTTAGGGTGCGGGGGTGGGTGGGTGGGTGGGGGTGAAAGGAGAGGAGCTAGTCCTGATCATTGTGTTATAACTATTCTCCTTTGGAAAGTAGCCTGTTTGCAAACTTTTTGCAGACGGAAGTGTTTGGAAATGTGTGTGAATAGAACAACAGTCTGACCAAAAACCCGTATCCTGTAACGAGATCTGTCAACATTAAAGATGTTTCCTTGTGAGTTACCGTTATCTCCGTTCTCCAGTTCTTTTGCGGGATGGAGGGCAGCTTATACTTCTTGTTTTATTAAATTTATACGCCTCCTGTCACACCAAGGAAGCCACTCTGGGCACTCTTTGCAAGTCATAAACAGATGGACTGTCAGTGTATGAGAGTTCATGACTTGGGAGAGACATGGTAACAAGGTCAGCCAATGAATGGGCATGGCAACTAAGTCAACCAACGGGAGCTGCTTGGAAACTGAAACAAGTACTTGCTGTGTGAGTCAAAAGACCCAAAAAGGAGCCCAGCTGGGCGTGGCTTAGCTTAACTGCCTTATATACGGAATTTCCTTTATGCTCTGCTGCTCTGAAACTGAAACTCCTCTGCTTGTTTTTTTCTTGTACCGGCTACCACATTGGAAAAACCTGTTTTTGGTATTGTATACTTACTTCATGTTATATATAAAGAGAAGTTTCTTATATATAATGGAATCCTGCTGAATCAGTTACTTGCGCGTGCTTCTGAACGTGATTGCGGCTGCAAACTCTGACATGGGAGGGGAAAATAATTTGAAATTTTGAAAAAAGTGTTCTCGTTGACTTTAACCCTCTTGGCACGGGACTCCAGCATCACGCGCGGCGCTGCTATCAAAAATACCACTCGTACAGGTGGTCCTCGACTTACGACTACAGTGGATCTCAGAATTGCTGCTGCTAAGCGAGGTTTTGCCCCACCTTACGGCCTTTCTTGGTTGTTAAGTGAATCCCTGCAGATGTTCAGCTAGTGACAGGATGGTTAAGTGAATCTGACTCTGCTTGTCAGAAGGTCGCGAAAAGGGACCGCGGGAACACCCCTCCCCCTCCGGGGACGCTGCAACCGTCACTGATGCGAGTTGGTTGTCAAGCGTCTGAATTTGGATCCTGAGACCATGGGGATGCTGCAGTGGTGGCAAGTTTCAAAAGCGTCCACAAGTCACTTGGTTTCTTTTTACCTTTGAAAAAATGTTAACATTTTTAGTAAGTTGGTCACTTTGAACAGCGACTAAATGATGAACTGTTGTTAAGTTGAGGACTACCTGGATTTGGGGCTGTTGCACCACTTGGACACAGAACCAGAAATCAATCAATCAATCAATCAATTGTCTGTCTGCTCTTTGGGCAGCTGTAGCTCCAGTCCCAGGATGGCTGAGAATTAGGAAGGCCAGGAATACTCGTTTTCTATCCCCTTTCCCTCCTTTTCTCTCTCCCTTCCTCCACTTCCTCTTTCCCTCCTTTTCTTCGCTCCCTCCCTGCGTCATTGAGGACTACCTGTAGCTTCCTCCCTTTTTCCTTCCTTTCTTTTTTCCTATCTCCTCCCTCCAACTTTCTTTACTGCCTTTGTCCCTCCATTCTTTCCGCCCCCTCATCTTTTTATTCTTCCTCTCCTATCTCCTTCCTTCCGTCCTTCCTTCCCTTCTCCCTTTACATCGTGTTTCCTTCATTTATTCTTTCCTTCCTCCCTCTTTTAATCCTTCCTCCGTTTTTCCTTATTCCCTCTCTCCCTCTTTATTCTTCCTCCCTCTTTTTCCTTCTCTTTCCTCCTCCCCTCCCTCCTTTTAATTCTTCCTCCCTTTTTTCCTTCCTCCTAATTCTTCCCTTTTCCTTCCTCTTTTTCCTTCTTTTCTCCCTCCCTCTTTTAATTATTCCTCTTTTTCCTTCTCTCCTTCCTCTTTTTCCTTCTCTTTTCCCCTCCCTCTTTTAATTCTTCCTCTTTTTCCTTCTCTTTCCTTCCTTCCTCTTTCCTTCTTTTTTCCTTCTCTCCTTCCTCTTTTTCCTTCTCTTTTCTCCCTCCCTCTTTTAATTCTCCCTCTTTCTCCTTCTCTTTCCGCCCTCTTAATTCTTTCTCCTCCCTCTCTCCCTTCCTCCTCCTTCCCTCCCTCCCCATCTTCCCTGCAAGGGGGCTCTGGGTGGGCGGTGGGGGAAGCCCCGGGTCTCCCTGCGGAAGGAAGCCGAAGCCCCCTTGCCCTCCAGGGAGCCCCCAAAGCGGGGGAGGGCACCGAGGCGCTCTCTCCCCTCCCCTCCCCTCCACGGGCGCAGTCAGCAAACCCTGGAAAGCACGTGGCCGCCCCTGCCGCCACATTCCCTTCTGCGCCTGCGCGGCGACGTGACGCACGGCCATGCCGGCGCGTTTCGACGTCATCACCGGGCGCCCCCCGGGCTCCCTGCCCACCAGGCTTCTTCGGCGAAAATGGCGGCGGTGGCGTCCTGGGGCTGCCGGGTAAGCCGGGCGGGGGGCCCGGGAGGGGGAGGGGAGGGGGGGGGCGGGGGAGGGGGAGGGGGTCCTCTGAGCCGGGGCGGAGCGCCTGGCCGGTCCCGCCAGGTCGGGTTGCGGGGAGAAGCCCTGGGGAGGCGCCTGCAGGCCGGGCATCCGGAGGGAGAGAGGCCTGGAGCGGTTGAACCCCGCTTAAGCCCCGCATCAGTCGGGTTGCTCAGGTCCCGACACGCGTCCCTTGACAGGGGTGGGCCTGGGGGGCTTTTCCTGCCTGGAGGCCTCCCCTCCCCCATCCCCGCCTATCTCAGTGGTTGGGATTCGAACTGGGATCTTGCAGAATCCACAGACCCCTTCTCCCCGTCAGTGGAAGCTGCTCTAGGGCAGGGCTCTCCAAACATGGCGACCGGAAGACTTCTGGACTTCGACTCCCAGAATTCCCCAGCCGGCATCTCCAAACATGGCAACCGGAAGACCTGTGGACTTCGACTCCCAGAATTCCCCAGCCGGCATCTCCAAACATGGCGACCGGAAGACCTGTGGACTTTGACTCCCAGAATTCCCCAGCCGGCATCTCCAAACATGGCGACCGGAAGACTTCTGGACTTCGACTCCCAGAATTCCCCAGCCGGCATCTCCAAACATGGCGACCGGAAGACCTGTGGACTTCCACTCCCAGAATTCCCCAGCCAGCATCTCCAAACATGGTGACCAGAAGACTTCTGGA
>JAEANM010018283.1:0-12689 GCA_017656035.1 Myanophis thanlyinensis | reverse complement strand
AGTGTCTGTCTGATTAATAAAAAGAGCTGTTTGTTCACAATTCAAGTCTGTCTCTCCTTTCTAAAAACAAACCACAAGATAAGACATAATAAGTAATATGGGGTGAGTTTGGGGAAGAAGGCAAGTTTTGACAGATGGCTATAGCAGTGGGTTTAACCATCTCTCAGGCCCAGTTCACAGCTGTTGCGGATTTTGAGTTCTGCTTTAACATGAAGCAGGGCTGGGTTGACACCATATCTTACCAACCACTACTCCCTATATCATTAGTTATTGTCACTCCAGTTTTGGGGATCAGGTGGACGGGTAGCACATGGGACAGTGTAAGCAAAAAACTCCCCCACAGACAGGTAGTTCTCAACTTATGACCACAATTGGGACCAGGATTTCCATCCTGTTGAGTTAGACCAGATTTTATGACAAATCATGTTGGCCATGAAACAAATCACATGTTTTTAAAAAAATCCAGCTTCTCCAATGGATGTTTTCACTGGGAATCAGCCAAAAAGATAGCAAATCATGGTCATGTGATTGCAGGATACTGCAACCGGTCATAAAAATGAGCTGGTTGCCAAGTACATGAATTGTGATAATGTGAACATGTTGCTGTGGCAGTCACAAGTATGAGTATAGGTCATAAGTCACTTTTATGAGGCCAATGCAACTTTGAACTGAATGTGAAATAAATACATTGAGGATTAATCCTTTTGATTGGTGTTTGTGTGTTTCTGCAGATGGACTGGCAGGTGGAATGATGCAGTATCAATATGCAGGATTGGAAATGAAGAGCCAAGAAAGCAAGTTTTGGAGTTATGATTATTCAGACCTCTTTTTTTAACCTTTGTTTTTTGTGAGCCTTTACAACCAGCATATGTTATTTAAAGCAATAAATGTGTGGCTTTTGGCAAAGGGGGCATTCAGCCTTATGCTTCTCAGAATCTGAGACAGCTTGCCCCTGGGCAGAGTACACACAATGGATGGTATTTTCTTTATCAGGTTGCAAATACATGATCACAGCATTGCCCTGCAAAGTGGCTTGCCTGATGATAGGGTCATTTTTTTAATATATGGCAAGCTGAAAATAGTCATAATTGAAGAGATCCCAGCTCCTGCTGTATCATCATCCTGATTGCCACAAGCATCATATATTGTATTTGCAGCAAGCCTTAAGTTCAAGTTCAAGCTTTGTTTGTCACATACATGGCACATATATGACATGCAGTGAAATGCTTATGCAACTGCAAAATCGAAAAAAGCAAGGGGAATAGTCTGTAGGAAGGACATGGATAAGAAGCAATTAGAGGGAAGTGAACACAAGTAGAGAGAGGAGGAGAAGGAACAGAGATGAAACACAATGTCTGTTGTTATGACCAGTGTCCATCTGGCGCTGCCGTCCCAGGTCACCACAGTAGGTCTCAGCACTCTCAAACCTCGGTTGTTTTTCGAGGCTACTGCCTTCACCTCAGCATCTCTCACAGCCTCTGCCTTATAATGGGAGAAGATGAAAAAGACCAGAACCCATCTTACCCAACACCAGATATGCAGGGATTAAACAATCCCCCTTGATATGCAAACAATCAAGCAGAAAGCAGTAGCCGAATCAAAGAACTTAAACTAGGAAGGAAGAAAGCTGTGCCATGAAGACTTCACCTTTAAAAATGGTTAGCAAGGTATCTTTGAGCAGAAGCTGGGGGATGTGTGGATATGGTTTTAATGAGACTTATAAGGAAACAATTAACATAGATGATGGATACCAGTCTTATTTTTGGAAGCAAGGAAGAGTCAAGCCTATTGTCCTTTCAGAATGTTGGAAGAGCTTCCAATGGTCGGTGCGGGTTTTCCCAGGCCATTCATTCGTAACTCTGGTGCAGGAAGATAGATATATTTACTATGTTTATTATTTGATCTATATAGCTGCCCATCTTGCAACAACACACAAAAGTAAAACAAATATTAACAAGGAATAAAAATCAACAATGCTTGCTGAAGATAAGCCGAAACAAAACAATCAATAGAAACCTCTTAATGGACCATCTAATCCTCAGGCTCAGGTCTTTGATGCTTTAATCTTGGGAGTATGGTCTTTTGGAGGAAATGCACTGTGACAAAAAAGGCATCCTTTTTAGGTCTCATTAGATTATATTCTTTAATTGAAGGGATCTTACTGTTAAGCCTTGTGGGATGGGTAAAAATAAAAGGCAGTCCTGCAAATAACATAGATTCCTGCCATCAGTGGTGGTTAGTATGGTATCTTGATTGAAGATGATGGAAGGGAAGCAACAGAAGCATAGTTATATAATTTAAACACTAATGAAAAATCATTACAATATTCACAATTGGAGAAGCAATACAGTAATGAGTAAGTTAGTCCCAAAGCCAAATCTGATCCTAATCAATCCCAGAGGATGCTGGTTTTAACCTCATAAAGCCCTTTGTGACCTGATTCTTAAGTATATTCAAGATTACCTTCTCTGGGGGTGGGGACTGGGTTTTTTTTAAAAAAAATTAATTATTTAAAATAGAAATTAGCAATCCTCCAATTTTAGGAGGTTAGCCAGACTGAGCTCAAAAGCAATGTTTCTTGAATGTTGCTTCTGTTTATGGAATAACCTCTCCCCAAGTCCATCCATCTGGTGAATATCAAATGATTTAAAAACAGTATTTATGATGTTTTCTTAATTTCTGTCAAGCACCAGGATAAGGTAAAATAAATAAGAAAGACAGTCAATCAGAGAAGAAGGATCTCAATCCAGCAAAGAGTGAGACTACAACAAAGTTTGTCAGACAGCCATATTTAATGGTGCAAAAGTAACTCACGAGTTACTTGACAACCTAAAACCACAACTCCCAATAGATATTACTGAAGGCTATGACTGCTTCACACTTAGATAATACTAATTAACTGTGATTTGGCTGTAAAAGTAACTAGGCATGCAAGATGACTTTTCAGTAGTCCTTAAGGGGAATCCCAGTTTTTTTTCAAAGTAAGATTATTTTATATTGTAACTGTAATGTATCACACATGCACAAATGCTAAAAGCCGCGGCTTTCCTTTTTCTACAGCCCTCCTTTCTCCTTTTTCTACAGCCCTCCTTTCTCCTTTTTCTACAGCCCTCCTTTCTCCTTTGCCCCGCCTTCCCCCGGCCTTATATAAATCCTTGAGGGTTTTGTTCGTGCCACTTTTGTGCCACTTTGAAAATAAAGCAACAAGAAAGAATGTCGCATCTGGCTCCTTTTTAGCAGTTTTGGATCGGGTCGGGAACTTAACAGTAACATAATTTATATTGTAATCTAACACATTATAAAGGCAATAATATATGGTAACTCTTTCCTGTTCTGGACAACCTCAAAGAACTGACAACATGAGAAGAAAAGATCATATTCCTAAAAAGTTATAATAAATTCAGGACTGGCAACTGCAAGGCTGCACAAATTTTGAAGCTCATAAGGAGAAAAGAGTTATTCATAGACAAGTAAGAGCAGGTCTTTTACATGTGTGATATTTGAAGAGGCCCTGAGCTGAATACTTGTGATTTCTGGCCCTGTTCGTAAAAGTTTTATGTCATGAGAAAAACCACTTTCTGAAAGATGAAAATGCAGAGATGTTGAAACAAACAAAGTGGGTTCTTCTGAGTAACTCAAGTTCTTAGCAATCTAGGCAAAGTAAAGATGTTGTAATCTCTCATCATTCCTAAATTTTCTCAAAGCAAAGCACTCCAAAGCTACATTTATGCCAAGTATTGGCACTGAACAACAAAGAAAGCAAAGTTTTTGATAGGTTTGGGTGCCTTATAAGCACCTCATCCACTATGTGTAATTCAGGTTGACTTCTTTATATACTCTTCAGGATCTCCCTTCTGAACATTTCTGGTCTTAATGACACAAAGCTTACTATAGCTGAAGAATTTAGTCCTAAATAACTACCTATATACTGTATGAAGAAATTTAATCAAGTGTTGGGTTGTGAGGAAGCAGTGGATTGCTTGGTTTTTGTTTTTTTTTAATGTATTACCTCTTCATGCTTATTGTATAGTTTTGTTTCCAGGCTGGAGTTGGGGGTGGGATGGAGTATGAACTTTAAATCAGATGGAAAGAACTATTCAGTATCTATCTTTTCTCAGCGGTGAGCTGGGTGTCAACTTAAGGCAATTTGGAAGAAAAAAATTGATTTCTCAAATTATATTACTATACCTGAAGATGAGCAAACATATGGCAGCATATTGCTTAATTTAATATGAAAATAAAGAATGTCTCAATAATTTGAAAGGGAAAAGAAATAGAGAGAAAATACTCTTTGGAAAAATGTTAATACCAAATGAAATGATATTGTTTCTGTACTGAAGGTACTTCTACAGAAATGGTATGAAAGCTGACCAGATCAGACCTTTGATAGTTCCTGTATATACTGCCAGTACTGACTAATAGAAGCTGTCCAAGGTTAAAAATCACTTTTTCCAATTCACAGGAGATTGTGAAGACTGAACCTGTGACCTACCTGAAAAGTTGTGCTCCTTAATTGATCCTCAGCTTCAATTTGAGATACGATAGTTGCATCTATAAGGAAAGGGAGGAGGAAGGAAGATGCCTATTGCATTATAGTGTAATATTAAAATATACCGATTTGGACCCAGAGCAGTATATAAAATTCTTCAACCTGCTTTCAGGCTACAAATGTCTCATCTGGGGGATGAGCATTTTATTTTGTTTATTGTTTCCAAAGATTTATAAAGCCACCCATCTTATAACCGACTGCAGACAGCTCCCTATTAAAAAAAGAATCTAAAAGGTTTAAAATCATCTGAGTAATTTTAATCCAGTTCAATTTTGGTCAACTGATAAAAGTTCTGGCTAATGATACATCTGCACCTGCAAGTGGAAGAAAGCAGTAAGAAACCTGCAGATACTTAAAGCTTTGCAATTCATCGACAGTTATTGTCCGTTTCTGTTTTTACAGATTTAACTATAAGGATGATAGTGATGGTAGGGGAGATTAGGTTTATGAGGAAGAAATATTTCCAAGTAATGTTAGTATCAATAAAATTAATTATTCAAGTAATACCTGTTCTAAAATATTAAAATAATAGCAGAGATAAAAGAATCAACTCACTTTACAATAAAATAATAACAACTTACATCACAAAGCAGATAAAAGCAACTATTGCCTCATTCAAAACTGGTCTGTATTTAGAACCACAGAATGATAAATTTGGAAGGAGACATTTGGGCCAAAGTGCTCAGTGCAGGAACCCAAATTAAAATATGTTGATTTACTTTAAAGTGTCTTCATGGCATGGAACTGTGCCATCACCCTCCCCCCTGATTTCATTGGCCATCGTGGCAAATCCAGCAGAGAGGGCATGTTATGAGTTCCATTGCTTGGAAACTAAGCAACCCTAGGTTAGGCAGGCCCTAGGTTGGGGGAGGCATTCTGCTATGGTGCCTATGCTATGGACTCTTCTCCACCCTGAAGTAAGGTTAGCCTTGTCACTATTGACTTTCTGGAGTTTCCTCAAGACCTTGTTATGCCAGTGTCAAGTCTAAAGGGAATGATTGATAATTGAAAATGCACTTTCTCTTATATTTCAGTCTGTGAATATTATGGTAGTTTCTTTTTAGTCTTGCCACACTATATTCCACAAAATGTATTTGGGAGTTAGAAATAGGTAGTTAGCTGGGGAGTCTTATCTTCAAAGCATTATTTCCCGTGAGGAGCAAGGACATTTGGTTTGCACCTGCAAGGTGTGGGCTTGAAGATGAACTCTGGATGCTACCCTAATTGGATTGGATTAAAGGGTAGCATGTGATAATTTGGGGGAAAAAACTTTGACTTTACTTTGGGTGGAGAAAACGTGGGAATTCAAATTCGGGTTGTCTCCAGATGTGCCAATACGATGTCTTCAATAAAATCTCATTCTAAGAACTTTTGTTTCTTGAGAATTTTGATTACATTGGGGATGTTACTTGAAACCCTGACAGCCAGCAGGCCTGGGGACCCCAGTGGATAGGTGAATTAGTGTGGTTTTTAACATCCCTTCTATTACTATTCTTTGTTTTAATTCTGGTTTTATACTTTTTAATGTAGTTATTTTATTTATTTGTATTTATTTGTATCCTGCCTTTATTTTGTTTTTGTTGTGGCCTGCCAGCAGCCAGCAGAGCTGTTGGTAGACTCAGACAGTGAGGAACATGAGCATGTCCTGGAGTCTGGGGAAGTGCTCAGAGATAGAGCTTGGGCCAGGGACGTCTGTCAGTCATCAGCTGCTTTCCAAATCAGTGAAGCAGAACAGCTGGAGACTATTCCTGATGTGTGCATGTGCAGAGCTGCCCAGAGAAGAGAGCAGTTCAAGAATCAGGGCCGCCTCAGATGGAAGAGCACAGGTGGCCGGTGATTGGCTCCTCCCAGAGGGATTAAAAAGAGGAGCAAAGGGGAGGGGAGTTTGCAGGGAACAATTTAATTCGAATTGATTGGGGAAAGATCTGTTTCTGCCTTTGTGACTGCAATGTGTAACTGTGAGTTATCATCTGGCCTTGCTCCAAGTCTAATAAAGGACTGTAATGGAAAAGCCTGGTTTTGTTTATAAAGAATAATTTCTCTGTAGCTGTAATAAAGTGGAAAGTGGAGTCTCCTTCTGCGTCTTGGGAGGCCTAGGACAGAAACAGTTTTTAACTTTTTTGTATGCTGCCTAGAATTGCTTGTTTGTGAGATGGGTGGGTATATAAATTAGTTTAATAAATATAATTAATGTCCTAGAACATGAATAATTAGCTGCCATTTGACCATACTCTTGGAAGAGAAAATCCACCACTTGTCTGGGTAGTTGATTTCACTAACAAGCTGTTTTTACTAATAGAAAGCTTTTAAACCTTGAACCAGAATTTGTCTCCCTGTACTATAAATCTAATATTTTATGTCCTGTACTCTGTAGTGATAGAAATCAGATCTTAATTTTCTTCTCTATAATATTTTTAAGATATTGGAAGAGCACTAAACCAGGAACCACAAGAACACTCAGGACTATAACAGGAACCACAATTATATCTAACTCCCACCTTCCCAACTATCCCTAACTTATTTCCTACCCCACCCTCCCATTTTGCCTTAACTTACTCATGGTCGCAGGCGGTCGCGTAAGCATTTCACTGCATATTGTACCTTGTATGACTGTGTATGTGACCAATAAATTTGAATTTGAATTTGAGCTGTGAGAGAGGTGCCTTACAGATGACCTTTGGATTTGTGATGTGAACAAGTGATGGACTAGACCAGGTTGGGGAGAGCAGACGATAAGAGAGATGGAAGGGATAAAAGAAGTACCTGCAATGGTCTCAACAAAGCTCTGGTTGCCAACAGCATTTAGACATGCAACCACCAGAAGTCAAATCTGATTTGATGGCAGCTAACTATGATTTCAGAATCGTCATCAGACAGTGCTGGCTCTTCAGCTTAGAAACGGAGATGAGCATCAACCTCTAGAATTGGGAACAACTAGTATCTATGTGCAAGGGGAACCTTTACCTTTAACTATGACTTCATCTATACCACAGCCAGAGAGAGCCAAGGCAATGAAACAACCACACAGGCCAATCTAGAACAGCATTCAGATGATATGCGTATCCACAGTCAACTAAACCCTGGCTTGTTGAATTATGCCAATTTCATGTGACACAGAATCTATGCCAACCCAACACTTGCTAGCTACACTATAGTGATCTGATGGCTGATTAACTGTGTCTTGTTGAGGTTGTAGGGTTTTTTGTTTTTTTTTGCTAGCCTCGTGCATTGTGTCACGTTACGGCTGGTTTAGGCGTAGCGTCTCAGCCGTCCATGGTTTGCAAGCCATAGATAATGACTTAGTACGCTAAGCCAGCTATTCATGGATGGATTTCTTACAGCTCAAAGCAAAGCAGAAGGGATCACTCTTAAGTCAGGGTTTCCCAACCTTGGCAACTTTAAAGACATGTGGATTTCAACTTCCATGCATGACTAGCTGGGGAATTTTGGGAGTTGAAGTCCACACCTCTTAAAGTGATCAAGGCTGAGAAATCCTACTGGAGATGAAATCTAGTCTATTGGAAAGTTGGTGTTGCTAAGTTGTTTCAGAGTGAGACCTGATCTGAATTAACAGATTACCAAGCTGGAAGTGATTAGGTACATAAGACATTGAATCGGAGGATTAGCGTGGTTAAACTGTGTGTGTCAGGTGGCCAGCCGAGCAAAGGTAGGCTTATAACATGTATATACTGTACTTATAGATTATATTGGTGATGACATTTGATGGGAAATGATGAGTCAACGTTTCTTGAGTAAACTTTTCCTTTCTGTGGCAATGGTTGGGGTTGAACAATAATCCTAGTTTATGGCTTATTTAGAATAGAATTCTTGATTGGCCAAGTGTGATTGGACACACAAGGAATTTGTCTTTGGTGCATAGGCTCTCAGTGTACATAAAAAGAAAAAAATGCATTCGTCAGGAATCATAAGATACAATACTTAATGATAGTCATGGGGTACAAATAAGCAGTCAAATCATACCAGGAGACAATAATCAGTATAAATCGTAAGGATACAAGCAACAAGTTATAGTCAGAGAGGGGTGGGTGGGTGATGGAAGGATGGGAATGATAATAATACAGACTTAATAAATAGTTAGACAGTGTTGACGGAATTATTTGTTTAGCAGAGTGATGGCATTTGGGAAAAAGCTGTTCTTGTGTCTAGTTGTTCTGGTGTGCAGTGTCCTATAGCATTGTTTTGAGGGTAGGAGTTGAAACAATTTATGCCCAAGATGTGACTGGTCCTTAAATATTTTCCCAGCCCTCTTTTTGACTCGTGCAGTATCCAGGAACGATGGAAGGTGGGTTGGTAGTCATTGTTCTTTCTGCAGTTCTGATTATCCTCTGTATTCTGTGTCTGTCTTGCTGGGTTGCAGAACCAAACCAGACAGTTGTAGAGGTGCAGATGACTGACTCAATAACTCCTCTGTAGAACTGCTAAACTAATTCTCTCGATTTATCCATAACCACGTCCCTAAGAATATATGCTGTGTTTGTACAACAACCTCATGAGCAGCCATTATTTTTGCCAATGTTATCACCCAAACATGGCCATCTGCTAAAGAATTTTAGGGTTTTACAGGATTATTGAAGGACTGATTGCTGGCAATAACTTTATAATAGTATTACATACATGTTTCTATTTTGAGATTTTTTTTGGGTGCGGGAGGAGGTATGATAGATTTACCTTCTTAGTAACGATAAGTGTATTGGGGGCTCCCACTATTCTAGGATGTGTTTGTATGATGCCCTAAACCACAATGTAGTCAACCACATTAAAACCTGGCATGTTGCACAGACTTAATCCCTATTGTCCTTCTGTCTTGTGAGTCTTCAAAAGGGGAGTTCATTGAATAAGCCATGTTTACACCACCCTGGGGATGCTGTGGCTCAGTGGCTAAGAAGCTGAGCTTGTTGATCAAAAAGGTAGGTAGTTTGGTGGTTCGAATCCCCAGCGCCGCATAAGGGAGTGAGCTCCCGTTACTTGCCCAGCTTCTGCCAACCTAGCAGTTCGAAAGCATGCGAAAAATGCGAGTAGAA
Organism: Myanophis thanlyinensis; assembly: GCA_017656035.1. Lineage (NCBI taxonomy): Eukaryota > Metazoa > Chordata > Lepidosauria > Squamata > Homalopsidae > Myanophis > Myanophis thanlyinensis. The sequence goes on along the minus strand of JAEANM010018283.1, from coordinate 3,098 downwards.
AAATAGGGACCACTTTGGTGAGAAGGTAAATAGAGCTCCGTGCACCTTTGGTGTTGAGTCATGCCGGCCACATGACCATGGAATCATCATCGGACAATGCTGGCTCTTTGGCTTAGAAACAGAGATGAGCAGCGCCCCCTAGAGTTGGGAATGACTAGCACATATGTACAAGGGGAACCTTTAACATTACCTTTACCTTACACAACTTTAACATTTTAGCTATTGTAGGAAAAATGGGTACCAGCAGAACGGCCAATGATTTGGAAAGATGATGTCTGTTGTACAGGTTAGTCCTCGGTTTACAGCCACAGCTGAGTCCCAAATTTCTGTTGCTAAGCGAGACACTTGTGAAGTGAGTTTCTCCCCATTTTATGACCTTCCTTGCTGCAGTTGTTAAATGAATCACTGCACTTGTTACGTTAGTCGCACGGTTGTTCAGTGAATCTGGCTTCCCTGTTTTGACTTTGCTCGTCAGAACGTCACAAAAGGGGATCCCGTGACCCCCTCCCCGGAATGCTGCGACCGTCATAAATGCGAGACAGCTGCCAAGTGTCTGAATTTGGATCACGTGACCCTGGGGGGGGGATGCTGCAATGGTCGTAAGTGTGTCAAACGGATGTACGTCACTTTTTTCCGTGACGTTGTAACTTCGAACGGTCGCTAAACGAAAAGTTGTAAGTCTGGGACTACCTGTATGTAGATGGTTGTTAGAATTGGACTGCAAACATTCAGAAGATCTTTAAGGGCAAGGAGAGTGAGGAATTTGGGAGTCAGTTTTCCCCCGATTTAGTGGTCAGTTGGTATTTTTGCAGCCCTATCATTTTGGAGTAAGAAACTTCTTAGATGTTCAGAAAAATGACATAGAGGCAATTTTTACAGTAAGTGTCCTGTATTTTTGCTGAAGCTTTCAGATACTCGTCACAAACTGTCGGTCCCTCCATATTGTGTCTATCCTTGCTGACAGAGTTGACCTTAAGTTATTTTGCAGGTCTATCTGTGCCTGTAATGTTGCAGCACACACATGTTTTTATGGGATGTTTTAACCCTTGCTGTGGATGGTAGAACCAGCCAGCGCCTTCGAACGTGATGATAATTCACCTAGAACAAGAATCCTAGAAAAGCTTGGCTGATCACCTGAGGCATCTGAGCATGAAAACTACACCCATTTGATGTTTATCTCAAACTTCTGGGGTTGGAGGATTAATTTTTCCCTTGCTAAGGAGTAAACTCTGTGTTGAGTAAGTTGCACCATGCGGATTCCACACACTGTGATAACAAAAAAATCTTGGACAGAAGCTGAGTAGTTATTGCGGGCTGTTTTTGCAGCTGCTGCACATGGCTGGCTTATATTTAAGTGATTGTTCATTAGGACTCCAATATCTTTCTCACAGTCGCTAGGTAACACCTATACCCGTGATGGCGAACCTATGGCACAGGTGCCACAGGTGGCACGCAGAGCCATCTTGCTGGGTACACAAGCTGTCAGCCAACTTACCTCCAACTGAGCATGCACATGCGATTGCGCATGCACACGTGTGATTGCAGAACCCCAGGTGGTCTTCGGGCCTCCGCTGTGCATGCACGCCATTGCAGCTGGAAATCCAGCTGGTTTTTGGAGCGCTCCTGCGCATGCACACTTGACTGCTCATGTGTGTGAGGGCCTGTGTGCAACATGCATGCACGGCACGTGCAAAAGCTGCAAGCATGCGCAGATGGTGCGGTTGCATTTGCAGCGCATGTGGAGGATGGCACATACTTTTTGGCACTCGGTAAGTAAAAGGTTCACCACCACTGACCTATATTATACCTGTGCATTTGGTTTTTCCTTCTATGGCAGATAGAAGTGAATTGTGCTTAGGTTTACATATACCGGTCAAAATATTGGACTTATGGAGAAGACCAGAATGGGACTGGTGCTTTGTCTGAAGTCAAAACCAAATGGCAAGCTGACTATTTTGAACTTTGACTCCAGCAGGATGAAATAATGCAGAAATGCTCTTAAAAATTCTTTTCAGAATAAGGAATTCCCTGAGTCAAACTAACACAACTTAAACAGAAGGTTCTACCATTGCATGCTGGAAATGAGATTTAATTCTCTGTTCTCTGGAGCAAGGAGAAAATGGTAAATAATACTTTTGAAAACCAAATGGCCCTATTTATACACTTCTTTCTGGGGTCTAATATCAGATGGCCTCGTATAATTGCACAGCAAATTCATCCATTATGCAACATATGGGTGCACCGTGTTATTTAGGGTTATACCAGAAAGCATAATTAAAGTTGGAGATACTGAGCCAGACCACAGAAAGCTGGCACAGAACAAGAAGCAAGTGTGAATGTAAGTTATCTCCAAGTTCAAAAGCACCCTAGACACCTTCCAATGATATACATTTAAGTTGCGATCTTGATATAAGAGCGTGTTGATAGAAATTAAATCTCTATATAGCACAAAAGGATGTAATAATGATGTTTGCCGATATAGAAATGTTGTAGAAAAGTAGAATGTAAACAAAACTTGTTTTTTTTTAAAGGTGCAATAAAATAGGATTTTAAAAAAAGAAACAAATATGCAGGTAAAAACTCAAAAAAAAATTAAATCTCAACTCAGTGATACACCTTGTAATGTCAGTAAATTTGTGTTATGTGGTTTATATGTGTTATGTGTCTGCCTCTTGGTGCATGTGTACACATACACCTATGAGAAATCAGATTTCTTTTCAACCGAGACAAATTTTCTGACACCTTTCCAAGCCTGCTAAACTGGCATAGTCAATTCCTAGATAATTTTCAGATTTATAAAAACAATTGAACAGCCACCCGAAAAACGGCCGAAAAATAGGCCAAAAAAACAAGCCCCCTAAAGGTCCAAAGATAGAATAGTAAGTAGCGGACAAAGAATGAAAGGCGAAGAAGTAAGTCCATCCTCAGTGTTGCAAATAAATAGCATTCTGCTGTAAGTGGTTATGAAAATCAGCATCGAGAGACAGGGAATAAAAGAGAATGGTTCTACTTTATCTCTCTTCCACCTCAGAGGGACTTCAGACTACCACCAAAGGTGCTCAGGAACTTCTATTCCTGCACTGTAGAGAGCATCCTGA
>JAEANM010018282.1:0-12689 GCA_017656035.1 Myanophis thanlyinensis | reverse complement strand
TGTTTTAATATGTAATCAGCCAACTAATTTAATTAATTTTAAATTGATTTTAATCTTGTATTATTGTATTGTTTTTTTATAGGCTGTTCACTGCCCCAGTCCTTCGGGAGAGGGGCGGTATAGAAATTTAATAAAATTAAAATTAAATTAATCCTTATACCATCCCAGTCAAATGGTTTGAAAATCTCCAGCAATGAAGCACCCACAGCTCCAGAAGGCAAGCTATTCCATTGATTAATTATTTTGATGGTCAGGAAATTTCTCCTTATTTCTAGGTTGAGTCTCTCTTTAACAAGCTTCCACCCATTACTTCTTGTCCTGCCTTCTGATCCTTTGGAGAATAAGTTAATCCCCTCAAACATCTTAGATTCATTTGGTATCCACTTTCTCTCTGGTATCTTTCACAGAGATCCTTTATTTTTGCATCAGTTTGAATGACTATTGTATGCAAATGAAATGCTATGGGAGAATGTGTATATTCCATACTCTGAAAGCAATCCAGGAGAAATCCATCTCTGAAATGACAGAAGATGAGGGTCTTCTTTTAGAGAACCTTTCCTTCAGACCGTAATACCTAGGAAGGCTCATGACTGGAGCTATGGTCCCTCAGATAATGTCTAATGAGTAAATGAGATACTAGTGAGAAACTGAAAGCTAGTAGCTGCTCTGCTCTTACTTTAAATTCAGTGGGACTATTAATACACTGAAGAGAATCTGAGTCTTGGATCTCATTCCTAACAAGCAGTTTGCTCAAGTGATCAAATCATTTAAGTATTGTCCATCTTCTAGCATAGTCAAAACAGTATTCATTTTTGAGTGCTTGTCTTTGTATTCTAAAATACAAATTCCATCTTCTTCTCAGGTGGCAAGAAATGGGGAATCTTTTTTTTCTTTGTATCTGCCATCCACTTGGATGAATTCCTTGTAGATTTCCAGTAAGGTCATATGATTGAGAAACTGGAGCTGATGTTACTTAACTCATGTTCTTTATAAGGGCGTTTAAGCCCTTTAGTGCATGATCTCTATTCAGATCCTCACAGAACATCTGAAATTGCCAAGTGAGTGAATCCAGTTTTGCTTTGTCCTTTTCTGGTGGGTCTTGGGGAAAAATTGGGAAATGAACGGTGCTCATGACATATATTATATTGAAAACTGCCACTACTTCCTTATAAAAACTGATCTTTTGCCTCTGCTTTATAGCTTTGGTTGATTTCAACCAGTCCTAGCTCTTCCTAAATCATTGAAAAGCTGCTTTTTGATTCTAGACAGCTCTGGGCTTATCTCAAAATTATCTTTGGCTTTCATGGCTCTGCATCCAGTGACAGTATAATTTGTCTGTATTGTTGAACACCTTGATTTAAAACACAGCTGGTTAGTTAAGACTTCATTAGGAGGTCTGCAGCAAAAGAAATTGGAGTTTGTGTTACTTTTCAGAATTTCACAGAAGAGGAAAAATGACCATACAGTTTTCTGTGCAAAACCAAGTTCAGCTATATTTGTCTAAATCGAGGAACAAAGTATGTTCATCTGATCAAATGAAGACCCTATTGATTTTAGATTTCTGTGCTTTAATTTTTAATCAATTTACTTTAGAGTTGGGATCATGAAGAAGGATTATAAGGCAGTGGAAAAGTCCTTGGCTCAGTCCCTGGTTTATGGGGCTATAACTGTGGCCCCAAAGACCAAGAGGGCCCCTGAAGAATTTTTCAAACCATCTAGCCTGTAAACCAATCAGGGCATGGTGTCATCTTCAAGCTTTATTTCTCTACCTAGTGGTGATCTGAACTTAGCAATCGTGTGCCATTAGATAACTGGTAAATAGAGCTTTGCAAATCCTTGAATGGAGGATTTGATTCAATGAAGCTTCAATCCAAGTCCCTCCCAAAGTAGATTCATCAAATGAATCTGTTTCAAAGCAGTGGAATGAGTGAATCAGTGTCTTCAAGGTAGCTGAAGAGTTTTCTCAAATACTTTAAAGATTTGACGGCTTTTCTGCTGCTTTGTACAAAATGTTGCAATTTTCAGTTCCGTTTGTGGAGAAAATTAAGAAGCAAGTTGAACGTTGCAAGGGCATTGACAGGGAAAACAGGTAATATAATTTATCAACATGTTCCGCTCTTAGAACTCTTCTGGGATGATAACAGAATAACAGAGTTTGAAGGGATCTTGTAGGTCATCTAGTCCAACCCCTCCTCAAGCAGGAGACTCTACACCATTTCTGACAGATGACAGTCCAGTCTCTTCTTGAAAGCTTCCAGTGATGAAGCTCCCACAACTTTTGAAGGCAAGCTGTTCCATTTGTTGATTGTTCTCACTGTCAGAAAAGTTTTCCTTATTTCTAGGCTGAATCTCTCCTTGATCAGTTTCCATCCATTATTCCGTGTCTGGCCTTCTGGTGCTTTGGAAAATAGATTGACCCCCTCCTCTCTGTGGCAGCCCCACAATTATAGGAACACTGCTATCATGTCCCCCTGGTCCTTCTCTTCACTAAACTTGATTCAGGCTTCATTAGCTAAAGGATTTCTCAATTCTGGCGAGAGAGAAATTCCCTAAGGATGGACTCCAGCATGAGCCCAAAAGCTCAGAAGACTAAATCAATCTGATGACTGAGGTTTAGTCTTGGATTGTTCTTGTTCCATATTAGTCCTGCCAAATCAATTAAGAAAACCTCTATCAGCATTTTACATATGAGTTCAAGGTTGACATGATTTTAAAACCCTGCATAACTGGTGCAGAGTTGGATGTCTTCATAATGGGTAAGGGGGCAGGCATACTTATGATCCCAGCTTTCAGAAAAGAGGAGGGCTATGGCAAAGTCTATATAGTCTGCTTGTTCATTACCAGTATTTCTCTGCCTTGCCTATTTCTATGGCCCTATATTTCATTAAACCAGCCAGCTTCTGCAAGGATAATTCAGCACTAGTTCTGCAATTCCACCATTCAGCCATCACTCAAGTGATCAAACACCTGTCTACATTGCAGATAATGTTGACCCAGTGATGGGTGGGTGAATGTAGAAAATGCTGCAAATAGCTAGGGCTGCAATCCTGGAAATTATGAAGGTTTTATTTCCAAAAGGAATTATGTTTGCCACCTATTTAGGCAACCCCCATAAAACCCACTGACATTAGGAGCAAAACTACAGTATTCCAGAACGAAGGAAGATGATGGAAGAAAGAAGGAGAGAAAATAACAGAACATCAAATTGGAAAGGGACCTTGGAAATCTTCTAGTTCAAACCCCTACTCAGGCAGGAAACCATTTCAGACAATTGGTTGTCCAGTCTCTTCTTTAAAAATTTCTGAAGGCAAGCTTCTCCACTGATTCATTGTTCTTATTGTTGGGAAATTTCTCCTTAGTTTTAGGTTGGCTCTTTCCTTGATTAGTTTCCATCTATTGCATCTTATCCTGCCTTCTGATGCTTTGGAGAATAGGTTGATCCCCTCTTCTTCATGGCAGTCCCTGAAATACTGGAATACAGCTATCATCTCACTCTCTAGTCTTTTTCTTCATTAAAATAGACATGCATTTTTCAATTTCTGCAGCCATTTGTATGCTTTAGCTTCCAGTCCCCTAATTATCTTTGTTGCTCTTTACTGCACTCTTTCTAGAGTCTCAGACCTCTGCCCTTTCTCTACTCTAAAATAATAAACTGTGGGACTAATTCAAAATTTGATTGTGGAAAACCCCTTGATGGGATATGAGAATTGGCAGGGTCTTAAATTCTCCATAGAGCCTATCCATCATGCCGCACTAATTCCATTCAATTTTGGTGGAAAATCTTTTTCTAAAACATCGATATCTAGAGAGATCCAGACAACTTTTCATTTCTCCAAAGCAAACAGATTACAGTGACTGACTGGTCTCTCTTCTTCTTAGAAGAGGTCAGAGCTGTAACTTTATATGCAGATTGTTGACCAAAGACAGTTTGAGTATGGGTAGGCATTAATAGAGATCCCAGAAGATAGAATCTTGCTACAACTGACGAGAAAACAAGAACATCACAATATCAAAAGATATCGGCTTAAACACAATACAAACACAATCCTGAAAGACAGTTGGGTAGCTTTGATTCATGATTTACTCCAAAGCTCTAATTTGTATTCTAACAAGCAGTACCTGTATTTTACTGCAATGAGAGATAAGGAAGTGATGCAACACATATATTGTCTTCTCCCAAGGCATGAATTCTATCAATTAGCTACTAACAAGCACAAAGCATAAAGAAAATTCTATTCTTAAAAGTTTCTACCAGAGAGGTAAGTGTAAAAGGACACCTATGAAACAATGGGGAAAAGAAAAAGAAAAAAAGACACCTATAAAACAGAGGCATAGAATCAAAATCACATGAAGTATTAGTACCACTTTATAAAGTCTTATAAAGGCACACCTGGAATCCTGCATCCAGCTTTGATCACCACATTACAAAAAAGATGTTGAGACTTTGGAAAAAGTGCAAAGAAGAGCAACTAAGATTATTAAAGGCCCAGAGACTGAAACATACCAAGAACAGTTGTAGAGACTTCTGGTCAATGTCCCAGCACCACTAGACATGAAGGCAGGTTGTTCCATTTTCATTCTAGCCCTCCCCCACTCGTGGGTTACATAGGGAGCTGAAAGCCATCCTGGAGGGATGGTGAAGCAAAGGAGGGGCACCCAGTGAAGTCAGGGAGAGGCCACAACTCTCCAGGAGGATTTCTGGGCTGAAAGTCCCCTCAGCCACAGCAGGACAAGGAGGCAGTCAGAAATGGCCACCAAACAGCTGGGACAACTGGGACAGATCAGCTAAGATCAGAGCAGGAGAGGAGATTGTGAACAGCCATGGAACTGGGTGAGAAGAATTGTTTTTACTTAAAATTAAATCCCCAAAAGACTATTTAACAAAAAAAAAGACTCTCAAAACTACCTGGAATTTGGAACTGGCAGCAAATTTATCTCAGGAGGAAAAAATAAAAAAATAAAAGTTGGAATGGAAAAAAGAGTTGAAAGGGAAAGACATTAGTTGATGGTCAAAATGTAGAGAATTGAAAGCCTAAGCTGAAAAGGCATTTTCTTGGGTAGGCATTTTTGAAGATGCCGGAATTATGGATTTAAAAGAATTTATAAAGTTGGACTTTTGTTAATAAATGACACAGAAATATTTAAAGACTGTTTGTCATTAGAAACCTGAGGTCATAGTGCCACCTGCTGACAGGAGGAGCATTTTACAGCTAAAATATAGGGAAAACAAAACACTTTGTTTACAGGATTACAATAACAATCTGAACTAACAGAAAGGGACTAAGGTGACTTAGAAGGAGGAAAAAAACAATTATATTTCTTTGGGACTGGATAGAAGAAACAATAAACAATACAAAAGGACACTGTACACATAATGATATGTTGTTTAAAAAATAAAAAAATAAAAATATTAAAAAAAGAACAGTTGCAGAATTTGGGGTTGGCCAGTCTAGAGAAAAGACTGGAGGGAGGACATGATAGCAGCATTCCAGTATTTGAGGGGCTGCCACAAAGAACTTATTCTCCAAAGCATCTGAAGCAAGACAAGAAACAACAGATGGAATCTAATCAAGGAGAGGAGCAGCCTGGAACTAAAGAGATGTTTCCTAATAATGAATACAATTAACCTGTGGAACAGCTTGCTTCCATAAATTGTGGTTACTCCAATCACTGAAGATTTTTAAGAAGAGATTGGACAGTCACTTTTCTGAAATAGTATAGGGTCTCCTACTTGAGCAGGGGGTTGGTCTAGAAGACCTCCAAGGTCCCTTCCAACTGTATTCTGATTGATTGAAATAAAAAAGCATATGATTATTTAATAAATTCAACCAGAGTTCACTTACCAACTCTCCACATTTGTAAAAAAACAAAACAAAACCCAGAAAATGTTAGCTTCTTGGACAAATCTTCTTTGAAATATTTATTTTTACTCTGCATTCCAGAGTAGATCAAGTAGAATTGGATTGCCATCAAATGTTAGATTGCAAACTCCAATTGAAACATATCTTTGTACATCAAACTGCCAATTTCGTTTGACTGAGAACTGAATCTCGCCTGTCCTACACCCCATATTTTTACGTATTGATCCTTCTCATTCACTTCTTTTTTCTTCCAGGTCCTATTACTCAACAATGCTAGAGATCCTGCTCTTTTGTGCTTTAGTGTCAGCAGTGTCATCAGTGTCCACCCCAGCACCACAGAAAGTCGTCCATGGCTGGAATGCTTGTTCCTTGGTGATATGTGAACCAGCTGAGAAAGGGATACCGGGGCGGGATGGCCGTGATGGATTTCAGGGAATAAAAGGGGAACAGGGAAAACAAGGTCTGGAATTCCTGACTTCTTGTTGTTTAATTCTGGGCGGATTGAGGAAATCAGCTTTCTGGACATATATTAAAAGAGGGGTTTGCTTTCATTGTATTGTCTCTGATGTATTTATTCCATTGGGAGAGTAAAGTGTATGCCAATGGAATCATACATCTCTTTTCTACCTATTCTTTGCATTGTCCACTTCTTTCTGTCAATCTCTCTCCAGTAAGCTCTTAATAGGCAGAAAGAAAGAAAACTCAACAATGTACTGATGGTGTTACCTAGTTGGGTAAGGAAACATCTACAAGAAAACCAACCAAGCTCAGAGAGCAACAAGAACTTCCCAAAGAAAATTCAGAACAAGTAATTTCAACGAATTACTTGTAAGATTGTATGTAATTAAACAAAGGACCTCAGAAAATTAAGGTGGGATTTGTAGTCTAGTCTCCAGATTCCTTTTTACAATGCTTCAAATGCTGCTAGTAACTCTCTTATAAAAATAAGTTCAGTACCATGTGTAGAAACTTGGAGTTGGGTAGAGAACAGAATTTCACCTGTTCTGTTCTTTCAGAACGAAGTTTAGAGGACAACTACTTCCCTTGCAGCCCTGGATTATATTGAAGAACTGTCATTGTATTTTAGAGAACATTGTTTCCCATCAGGCATCTGGCTGAACATGTGGAGATAAAGCAGAATAGAAGTCATCTGAATTTTTTGACATACTTTATCAAATGGAGGAAACAGATCTTTAATCTCAGAGTTTGACCCAAAAGTTCCATATAGTTAATCCCTGTTTCAAATGTCTCTTGAACTACACAGGAAGGAAGGAAGGAAGGACTACTTAATTTGTCTATATTTGCTCTTTTTTCTATCTCATATCATCAACTAAGCTTTATGGACAACTCTTAAACATTTCCTTCACCTGCCAAGTAGCCCGTTTTCTAGCCACTGTCAGCAATATGATGTAAACATACAAGAGTTAAGAAAGAAAAATAGAATACATTTGTTGGTTACATTTGTTGGATAGTTCAAGTTGTATTGAGATCGAACTAAATGAAGTAGCAGGACTTGACGTTACCAATAAGTGGATAGGATCAGAAGTAGTCAAATAATGATCACTCAGAAAGTTCGTAGCTTTCCTTAGTTTCATAGAAATATCAAATCTTTATTTAAATTATGCAATATGGGCAGGCATGCCCCATACATATAATTTAGTTTCAGGCACATTATGCAACTATATTTGTTGAGTCATTTCTTCACTTTTGAAGTTGGCTAACTTGAGGGAAATTGAGAAGCCTGGAGAAGAAAAGCAAAGATTTAACAGAGAAGGGGTTGGAAGCAAAAGAGTATTAAAAGTGTAAGAGAACCTCTTTTCTATTCTGGAGGAACTTTCTTAAATTGCCAAATAGGTGAAGGCGATTCAGAAAGTAATTTGAGTAGACTTTTATTACAGGCTTTTGAGCTTAGTTTAATATAATCTCTTGTGGCTTAAAAACACTAAGCCTCGCCTCAAAATGTTTCTTTAACTCCTATTGACCTGTAGGTCAAAAACTCCAGTGATGGACTGGACCCTTTGACCTACAGGAGCAACTTTCAGAGCTGCTTCTCAGATATTACCTTGGCTAATTTAGCAAGAATTAGGAACTAGACTTTTATTTAAATTAGATTTAATCAGATTGAGATATATCCAAGGCACCTATTAGTACTTACCTATTAGTACTACCTGTAGTTTCTTTTGCCACAAGTCATTCTATTTCTGTTTGCAGGCCTTTGTATTTTGTTATCTTCTCCAATTCTTCTTTCTTCTGCTGTCTTCTGCTGCCACATCCACCATCCAGACTATGCTCAACTGTAACGGAGTCCATCCACCTTTCTGCTGATCTTTCTCTTCTCTTTCCTTACACCTTTCAAGAGATCTGGGCATTTGAATCATGTGTCCAAAGTAGGATAATTTGAGCTCGATCGTTGGTGCCTTTAGTCAGAAACTTGGGTTGATTAGAGAAGCAAGCTGAATGGATTTGATAGTTAGGTTTATTCTGTACAGGGTTAATCGCTGTATCTTTTTTGTGGGCTACATAGAGTTATATGCACTTTTCCAAAAATCCCTCAACATTATTCCGTTAATAATCGTTGTTTCAACTTGCTTAAAGGATTGCAAGGCCAAAAAGGAAGCCTTGGTCCTCCAGGGAAGATGGGGCCAGCTGGACCAGCAGGACAAAAAGGGTCTCAAGGAAATACTGGACCAAAAGGAGATACTGGACAAATAGGTAAGGTGCATCCTAGGTCACGTATATAGTTTCCAGTTTTTCCAGTGAGGCATCAAACATGCCCAGTTTTACAAACTTTTTTTGCCATAGTTGTTAACTGAATCCAACTTCCCCCATGGATTTTGCTTCTCAGAAGCCCTCTGGGGAGGTCACAAATCATAATCACGTGACCACAGAATACTGCACCCAAAGCACCCAAGGTCACGTGATTGTGCAGGTGGTACAATGATTTTACCTTCAAAAACAGGTCACAAGTCCCTTTTATTGGTGCCATCATAACTTTGTATCATTGTTAAACAAATGGTTGTATATTGAGAACTACCTCTACTGTCATGTACCATTGAGATGTCTAATCACTGACAGCTAGCTTCGTTGCTCAGAGATATGCTCTGGTCTACATCTCCAACACAGTACTTTATCTGTAATCTTGCAGACTCAATATACTCTGAAGTTCCTGGTTGAACACACTGTTCTCCTGGGTACATTCCTCTCTCTTTTCTCATATATTTCATTTGACCAGGACCACGTGGGATTCAGGGTTTGCATGGCCCTCCTGGAAATGTGGGCCCTTCTGGACCAAAAGGTAACATTGGCCCACAAGGTGAGAAAGGTATCAAAGGAGAAATAGGTAAGTTTGTTTAATTAAGAGAGATTGACTCCCTCTATCTATGCTCTGGAATTTGATTAAAAAGTAATTATTGAAGAATTGCATAACAGAATGTTCAATGGATCGATGCGACCATATTCTTTCAGACATCAATTAAGAGATCATTTGCAGTCCATTTGTAATGTCCCAAAGGGATCTTCTGTTCAATTGTCACAAGGAGATTGGAAAGATCAGTGAGTTTATCCAAGCTACTGAGCAAGATCAAAGCAGTTTTCCAAATTCTATCTTCAAACCCTTTTAGGGAGTTAATGTGCTTTAAATTGAGAAGAATTGGGATAAAACGGTAATAAGATATGTGGCAAAAAATAGAACTCTCTTATGCATCTACAGCTATTGGATCTTGAGTCTAGATTTGAATTTGCATATGTTTATAGTTGTTATTAATAATTATTAAGCAAATAGAGAGCTAGATTTAACATCCAAGAATTTGGGGGCACATAAAACACTAAGAAAACAGAAAATTTGATAGGAGGCAGCCTTCTTCAGCATTAGATGCAAAAAAAAAGTTCTGTTTTTTGATGGTTCTGATTGGTTTGGTTGCAATGCCATGATGAGTCTGGTGGGCATGAGTTTAGAAGCAACAGATTAATTCTATGCAAATATACGTAGATTAGATTAGGAGGCTATCTGCCCTATTCTTTTATTGTGCATTAACAAAGTAGAAATGACATTCCCCTTATTTTTGCAAAGCACCTGTCTCATTATGAATGTTGTTTTTCTATCTTCAATATCACTGTAGGTCTCAACGGAGCCATTGGTGCTTCAGGACCCCAAGGCAAAATAGGTGCCCCTGGACCAGCTGGGGCCAAAGGATTGGTGGGCGAAAAAGGAGCAAAAGGAGACACAGGTGTCAAAGTTAAGTCAAGAGTTGTGCCACATTGCAGTTGGTTGAAATTCAAGCATTGCTTTGGCTTTTGTTGCATGATCCTTGTGTTGATCTGATTGGCAAATAGGTTGCATATCCTACTCTCAGCTTCTGGAAGTGACAGAAGACAAGAGAGGAGAGGGCTTTGAAATGCAAACAAGTGAGAGAATAGATGGGGAAGAGTAATTTTTAAAAAAGCAAACGGGCAGGAAGCAAAGTCTAGTAAAAGGTTTTCCATTCTTACAAAATCAGAAGAGAAATAGATGTTGAAGAAAGAAAGAAAGAAAGAAAGAACGAACGAAAGAAAGAAAGAAAGAAAGAAAGAAATTTCTCCAGGCATAATCTCCACAACTCTATCCCAAAATTAAGGGTTTTTAGTGACTTCTGTGCCTGTCCCAAGCCCGGATAAATAGAGAGGGTTGCATCAGGAAGGGCATTCGGTGTAAAAACATGCCAAATTTAAACATGCAAATCATCAATGGGAATTCCATACCAGATCGGTGAAAGCCTGGGTTAACAACGACCGCCACCAGTGCTGTTGACCTACAGGGAGCTGGCGAAAATTGGACTACTGTTGGTCAAAGAAGGGGAGGAGGCAGAAGGATTCATAGACAGACCGAGAAGAAGAAAGTATAGATCTGAGAATAGGGACTTTTAATGTTGGCACAATGACAGGGAAAGATAGAGAGCTGGCAGACATGATGGAGAGAAGGAAGGTAGATATACTGTGCATGCAAGAGACCAGGTGGAAGGGTAGCAAAGAGTATAGTATTGGAGGGAGATACAAACTGTTTTATTATGGGGTGGATAGGAAGAGAAATGGTGTAGGGATGATCCTGAAGGAGATGCTCATGAGGAATGCTTTAGAGGTGAAAAGAGTGTCAGACAGGTGATCAGTTGGAAGTTGGAAATTGAAGGGGTAATACTGAATGTGGTCAGTGGTTATTCTCCACAAGTACGGTGTGAGTTAGAAGAGAAGGAGAGATTTTAGAGTGAGTTAGATGAGGTGATAGAGAGGACTACTCTGGAGTGGTGATTGGGGCAGACTTCAACGGGCATGTTGGTGAGGGGAACAAAGGTGATGAGAAGGTGATGGGCAGGTTTGGTGTTAAAGAAAGGAACCTAAAAGAATAGATGGTAATGGACCTTTCTAAGAGGATGGAAATGGCTATAGTTGACACCTATTTCCAGAAGAGAGAGGAACATACATATAAGAGTGAAGGTAGGAGTACACAGGTAACTACATTCTATGTAGATGAGGAAATCTGAGAGAGATTAGTGGTGGTAGGAGAGAATGTAGCTAGACAGCATCAGATGGTGGTGTGTAGGATGACTGACAGTCAGGACAAAGAGAAGAGGAAAGATAGAGAAGAAGATCAAGTGGTGGAAGTTGCAAAAGGAAGAATATTGTGAGGAATTCAGAAAGAAGTTGAGACAGGCTTTGGGTGGGCAGAAAGAACTTCCAGATGACTGGGAAACTACAGCAGAAATGATCAGGGAGATAGATAGGAAGGTGCTAGGTGGAAAGAGGAAAGTAGGAAATGTGGTGGTGGAATGAGGAAGTACAGGACAGCATCTAGAAGAAGAGGCTAGCTAAAAAGAAGTGGTACGTAGAAAGGACTGAAGACAGGATTACAAAAAAAATGTAGCATAGAGTGAAGAGGGAGGTGGCAATGGCCAAACAGAAAGCATATGAGTTGTATGCCAGGTTAGACACAAGGGAAGGTGAGAAGGACTTGTACAGACTAGCAAGACAGAGAGATAGAGATGGGAAGGATATGCAACAGATAAGGGTGATTAAAGACAGAGATGGAAAGGTGTTAACAGGTGAGGAGAATGTGCAGAGAAGATAGAAGGAGTATTTTGAGGAACGGATGAATGAGGAAAATGAGAGGGGAAGAAGAGGGGAAGAGATGAATATTGTAGAGCAAAGATTAGAAAGGATGAGGTGAGGAAGGCTCTAAGGAGAATGAAGAGTGGAAAGGCTGTTGGTCTGGATGACATACCTGTGGAGGAATGGAAGTATCTAGGAGAGACAGCAGTGGAGTTTCTATCTAGTTTGTTCAACATGATTTTAGAGAGTGAGAGGATGCTTGGAGAACGAAGAAGTGTTCTAGTGCCAATCTTTAAGAACAAGGGTGATATGCAGAGTTGTAACAACTACAGAGGTATAAAGTTGATGAGCCACACAATAAAGCTATATGAAAGAGTAGTGGAAGCTAGGCTAAGAAAGAAAGTTGATATCTGTGAGCAGCAGTATGGCTTTATGCCCAGAAAGAGCACTACTGATGTAATTTTTGCCCTGAGAATGTTAATGGAGAAGTATAGAGATAGTCAGAAGGAGCTGCATTGTGTCTTTATGGATTTAGAAAAAGTGTATGACAGAGTGCTAAGAGAGGAGCTATGGTACTGAATGAGGATGTCAGGAGTGGCAGAAAAATACATCAGAGTAGTTCAGGATATGTATGAGAGGAGTACAAAAGTAGTGAGATGTGCTGTAGGTCTGGCAGAGGAGTTCAA
This sequence comes from Myanophis thanlyinensis, assembly GCA_017656035.1. Lineage (NCBI taxonomy): Eukaryota > Metazoa > Chordata > Lepidosauria > Squamata > Homalopsidae > Myanophis > Myanophis thanlyinensis. The sequence goes on along the minus strand of JAEANM010018282.1, from coordinate 64 downwards.
GGTGGAGATGGGGCTACATCAAGGATCAGCTCTGAGTCCCTTCTTGTTTGCTATGGTGATGGAC
>JAEANM010018281.1:0-12690 GCA_017656035.1 Myanophis thanlyinensis | reverse complement strand
GCCTTAATTTGTTCGGTGAATATGTTGAAAAGTAGTATTTAAGTGTCACTTTCAAGTGTATATAATAATTTTTTTTCTACACTTTGTTTTTTTTCTATCTCAAAACGTAATCTATTTTGTGGATAACCCTCGTAGCTGTTCCACGTGATTCAGCTGAGTTACAAAGGAAAAAAAGAAGGGGATACAAGAGAGGATAGGGCAGGGGTGGGTGGGCAGAGCTAAATGCTCGTTGCTACTACTGGTTCTCTAGAACCGGTGCGTCCAGTCTGAATACTACAACTGGATGAGTTCTGGTATAAATTTGAGGTGATGGACCAACAAATCATATCATGGAATCTTTACATTCTGCAGCTCATCTGATTCCAACTGGAAGCGGTGCAATTTTTCCTCACTGAAGTATTTGCTGTTCTAGTTTTCTATGTTACTATATGTAAGCTACTCTGAGTTCATTGACAAGTACACTATCTTATGTTTTAAATACAGAAATGTATAAAATGCAAATGTCCACATTTCACAAGCTTTCAGCAAGAAAACAGAGTTGTGCAATGATGCTAATTCAAAACAGAAACAATGATTCAGAGAATGTGTGGGCACATGTGTTGTAGATAATGGACCTTCCTTAATCCAAAATGTGTCATTACCTTGAAGCTAGAAAATGATACAGCTTTTTAAAAGGCGTTACAAACAGGTGCAACAGGCATGCCCATACATTTCTCCTACAGATCCAGATCCTTCCACAACCGTAGAAACTGTGCAGCCCAGAATTGAGAAACACTACACAACGGGTGTAATCACTTTACAAGATCTTTAATCCTAAGGGTCCTATGTCATTGCAGCTGCAAGCAGCATATCAGTTGTTTGAAGTAATCCAGACAAGACGCATTAACTATTAACACTACTTTTACTATAAAATTACAAGTAACAGAAGCTTGCTAGTCAGAAAGCCCTTCTTCCCACAACCTTTTTTCCTTCAGGGGACTGAGATACCTTTTAACGTGATGGTTGTCCAGGCTGCAGCTTTTCTTCCAGTTTTCAAAAGTCATTCTGGCATGAAAAGATAAAGCTACAGAAGTCCCTGCAGATTTTACTCCACTAATAGTTGCCAACTATGGGGTGGGTGTATTCGTCTCTGTTTCAAGGCCATTGAGCCAGCGCTGTCTGAAGACACTTGCATGGTCAAGTGGCCAGCATGACATCATGGAGCACTGTTGATCTTCTCATCAAAGTGATCTCTATCATCAACTGGAAAGCCCAGGTTCGAGACCTGAGCCATGCGATGGGGTGAGTTCCCGTCCTCAACCCCAGCTCTTGCCAATTTAGCAGTTTGAAAACATGCAAATGCGAGTGGATAAATAGGTATCAGATTCTGACATACCATTGCACAATTCCCCCTCCCTTTATTTCTTTACTTCTGCTTATGTCCCTCCTTTCCTTATCTAATGGTTCAAAAGACTATTGAGAGCTGGAGCAGGTTATTTATTTTTTTCTTTGTGACTTCCAGTTGTGATGAGAGGTTGAAGACTCCTGGGAAATCACAAGAGATACATCCCCCCCAGGATAAAAATATTGAATAATTTTTGTTCACAAAATTAACTTCTGCAATCCTCTGTGCCTCTCCTCATCAGCTTAAAGCCCTCATAGTAGTGAACCACAACCAGCAGGCTCTTTTATTTATGCGGAATGAAGTAATTAGGAGCATCTCCAACTCAGAAAGCAGATTGCGATATGCACTTTGATTGCATTCTTCCCTACATTCATTGCATTATACACGGAGATCTTTGATTATCTTCTATTATGATTCCAATCCCTAAGAATAAACTGTATATACGCATGTAGTTTTATATCACCAGCCCTCCTATCTGCGGTAACTGAAAGTAACTACCATATATATTGTCATTTCATTGCCAATATCCCGAAGCAAATGGGATGACACAGTAGCCCCAACCTCCACTGAAAACACACTGGATTATGCTGTAAACCTCACACTTAGCCTGAGACACACTCTGGCACTTAAGGAATTAATCTAATCAAATGTTTTTGGATCAGTGTTTGTGTAGATCAGGGGTGTCAAACTCAAGGCCTGGGTCCGGCCCGTGGGGTACTTAGATCTGGCCTACAGGGCTGCCCTGGAAACAGCGAAGGACCAGCCCACGGTGCTTCTGCCAGTGAAAACAGGCTCCTGAGCTCCGTTTTCGGCTGCCACGGCCTCCTGCAACCCTCTGCCAGTGAAAATGAAGCTCTGTTTTCACTGGCAAAGGGTTGCAGGAGGTCGTGGCAGCCAAAAAAGAAGCCCAGGAGCCCGTTTTTGCTAGCAGAGTGCTTGGGCCACCACAGGTGCCCCCAACCCGAGTGATTCAAGCTGGCCAGACCCCCTGGCCATGTCTCCTCCCCCTCAAGGTGGAACACAGTCCTGATGCGGCCCTCAATGAAATCGAGTTTGACACCCCTGGTGTAGATAATACTTCATATTAGAAAGGTAGAATCAGATTTAAAAAAATAATAATCCAAAAATCTCTTCCCATTATGATATATAAGTACAAAGGGAAAAAAAAGTAAAAGTTCCTTTATTTTATTCTTAACCTATCCATTTTTTCCTCACAATAGGAAAATCTAAGACAGAAATTATCTAGGTTCAATTTACTTACACAGATGATTATAACAAGCTTGTGGCATCCTATAACATACTAGTTAAGTTTGTGTGTACACTGAACAAAGATGACTTAATTAGATCACATCTTGCTGATACTGTGTAATGTAAAATTCAGTTAAATTAGTATTTTTGCTCTCCAAATGCACATATGAGTACAAACTACCTATTTTAGAGGACTGAGATGATTGCTGAGCCAACTAATCAATTAATGATTTCATCCATCCATTTTTGGCTTTATCGTCTATTTTCAGGTCCTTCTTAGCTGTATTTCATCATTCATAAGTGGGTTTTGAACATATTTCTCTATCTGAATATATGGCCTGCCAGCCTATTTTGATCCTGGAGAATATACTCAAGAAAGTGAACACGTTATCACTACATTATTACTTTTTCTGTGTTCACATTCACAGGGGGGTTCAGATGCAAGTATGTTGCTCCCTAGATTTTTATGTTTTTGTATAATCTATAAAAGATATACAGTATATTTATAATGTTTGAGAATTCTTACTTAACTTCTATACATATACGAATGAGTCTCACTCAATGAAACAGGCTTTATTTTAAAATAGGATTTCATATGCTGATTACTTTTCCTGTGTTTACATTCACAGGTTCTGACCCAAGTACTGTGACTCCCTAGATTTTATTTGTTTTATATTGGTTTAATAATTTATAAAAAAATATTTTTATAGTTTTTGAGCATTCTATACATATATCTGAGAATGGATTTTACTGAATGGAACAGGACTTTATTTTAAAATAGGATTCCCTATGCTTAACATCAGCCCAGGTCAGGAATTGCTAAACACTGTAACAGATTCAGAGATAGAATACCATATCTTTTGGTATATAAGACACACCTGAGTATAAGACACACCTAGATTTAGAAGAGGAAAACAATGAAAAAAAAGTTTTTGGCCTCCGTGTGCCTCATTTTTGGGTCTTTTTTTGGCCTGCTTTGAGGCTTTTTTCGGCCTGATTTTTAGGCTTTTTTGGCCCATTTTTGATGCAAAAAAACAGCCAGCGGATGGGCAGGGCTTTGGCAACATTTGGTGAGTACAGACATTTTCACCCATTTTTGGCCGGGGGGGTGGGGGAGTGCATCTTATACTCTGAAAAATACATTATGTATCTATTGCTGTTGAATTTCCTCCAATTTGCAAGTATACAATAGTTGTGACATTATTTCAATAGTTACCCATGCCCGTACAAATACATTACATTTGCTAATGTTTACCCTTATCACTTGATGTGTTATTTTCTCAATTCATAAAGGTTAAATGCATGTGACATATGAAATTATGAGGTCAAGCTCCTGTTCTTTCGGAAACAGAAGCTGCACTTATTCTCCAGTTAAGCATCCATTCAAATTCTGGCCTTTTTTTTTTTACTTCCTTGTTGTTTCAGATGAGCTGTGATATAAACTGGGATATGGATGGGCAACTTCTCCTGCAATTTTCTTTTGCTTTAAGTTAGGAAAGCAAAAAAAACCAAACCCAGATTGGGAACATTAAGGAAACAGTGGGCCCAGATGTCTATGGAGATTCTCAGTCATCCATGGTCATGGTTGTCCCAAAGGTGTTTTTTTCAAGAGGCAACTGAACTTTCTCGTTTTTCTTTGAAGATGTTTTGTTTCTCATCCAAGAAACTACTTCAGCTCTGACTGGATGATGATTTATAAACCCTTCCATTCCCCCATCATCCAGTCAGAGTTGAAGAAACTTCATGGATGAGAAGTGAAACGTCTTCAAAGAAAAACCAGAAAGTCTAGTTGCCTCTTGAAAAGGCACCTTTGGGAGAGAATTCATCTTGCCTAAAAAGGCCTGCAAAAGTTAGCACTTGGCCGTGGTGCATTGTCCTTTCTTTCTCTCTTTCTCTCACACAAATATAGAGCCACTTTTACAACCACTTTTGTGGAGAAAAACATAAATGTAATTGACTCAAATACAATACTTATTGTATAAACATGTTTTTAAGTAATAAGAGTTTCGAGGATCAGATGACCAACTGAGATCAGGGAGACTGTAGTTCAGTTCTGTGCAGTGATGGGCTTCTGCCAGTTTGCACCAGTTCTCCGAACATTATTTTAATTTTCTGAGCAGTTCTGTTTTTGGAAGAAATCTTTTCCCACTTTACAGGGCTAATCCTGCAAGGTATGCAGGACAGAAACATTCTAATGTGCCTGTATTTCTAGCCTAAACCTTATTTTAATTGCCCTGTTGCTTTAAGCATTTTCAAAAATTGCCTCTGGTTTAAGCTTTTACATTATAACAGCCTTAATAGCTCTTGGCAGTAGGGGCAGACTTTCTGTCTGCAGCTTCTCTGAGCCCCTCCCCCCCTTTCTGGTATTTTTATTCCTAGGGCTTGATTTTCTTAAAGGTTGTTAAAGGGTTGTTAAGTTTTTTACACTGCTTTAGTGATTCCTGGGGTATACTTCCAACACGGCTGAAACAGCTATTTACAGAACGGTTGGCATAGCCATAGAAGAAATGGCTGAGAGGTAGGATGCAAGCTTGGCATTCTGTCTTGGTTTTTTTAATGCCTTTCTGGGGGCATGTGATCTTTCCTTAAATCTGGATTATTACCTTAGGATATCTTGTGAGGTGAGTGAGACTAGCTGGTATCTTTAAGTGGTGCAAATGGATCTAATGATTGCTTCTCCTGGGTGCTTTGTCAGTTCACTGAGCACATAAGTCTTTTGTCTAAGGGGATTCTTCAGTCATTCAGGTCATGGTTGTTCCAAAGGTGCTTTTTTCAAGATGCAACTGGACTTTCTTTATTTCCAGAAAGTCCAGTTGCCTCTTGAAAAAAGCACCTTTGGGACAGGAGTCTCTTGCATTGCTTTGGTGTGGCCAAGGCACATCATTGCTCACTGATAATAAATGGACCCCCCTTCCTATTTGTTTTAGTTTTCTCTCATGATAATATGGCATAGTAACATGGCACCTATCATACAAAGTTAGCACCCACCCTACTCCTAGAAGAATGAAATACTTTGAGAAATATTAAAAAGAAATAATATATTTCTGTGGATGAGAAATGGAGAAATATGTTTTCTTAGGGTGAGAAAGCATCCCCCACCTTCCTTAACAGCCCACAGAAGATGTCAGCATTTAAGAGATAAAGAGATAGCTATATTCATAGGCAAAAATTCCCTGCAGCAAGATCTGAACAAAGATAGAATGGGATTAACCTTCACTTAAGATGTTAATTTGTCTCTTTGTAGCCCAAATATGCCACCCACTTTCTGGAGAGTTTAAATGACCTTAAATGAAGGGTTTCACTTCATGAGCAAGAGTTGGCTGCTAATAGTTATAGTTGCAATTTAACTATTTAAATTCCTCAATGTGCTTTGGCACCTGCCTGATTTGTAACTCTGGGTTGCAGGTATTGCTGAGGAAAAGAAAGGTATTCAGACAGGATGGTTTAGGTTTTCATGACAGCTTTGTCTCATTGCTCTTCAGTGTGTTTTCCCCCATTTCCAATCTAATGATTGGTATTTAGGTCAGCTTTTTGCAAGCAAAGCAGCTTTTTGTTATTTTGTACAGATAGTCTTACAACAGTTCATTTAGTGACCATTCAAAGTGACAATGGCACTGAAAAAAGTGACTTATGACCATTTTTCACACTTACGACTGTTGCAGCATCCCTACAGTCACGAGCCACACCTATTCAGTCAGTCATTAGGGCAGAGAACTGGTTGTTAAATTATTTGAATCCCACCATTGGTTCTGTGTTTAACCATGAAAGTCACTGGATGATTCGGCACCAGTGACTGTTTCTCACCCTAAACTACTTCACTAGATTTTTGTTTTTCAAATGACCAATGGCTGAAGACTCAAAAACCGTGGCATTATCCACCTATAAGATATTCACAAAACACATCAAATATGAAACTGTCATTCTTGGTAACATAAAACTTGTTAACTTACAGTCATGTGAAATTCAGTTCCAAGAATTCCACATCCAACTTAGCAATTGCTGAGAGTTGAAGGTCAATAAGCCGAAAATAATGGAAAATGGTTAGAAAGAAAAAGAAGGCTGAGACAAGGAGATCTGTCCAAGTAATGAGAGAGTTCAAGGGAAATACAAGAATAGAAAAGCAATGCAATCAAATAAATATGAAGACATAAAATATTACAACCAAATGGAAAAGACAAGAAATTTATTTACGCAAATTACACAAATTACTGCAACATCTGGTACAAAGACGGATTCAATAAAACAACACAGAAGCCAAAGTTCTATTGGATAAAGAAGACCCAAAAAGAATTATGCAACTCTTTGGATAAACCACACAGAAAATATCCCCAAATCAATTACACGTATCTTATTTATTTATCATATTTATGGAATCCCATCTCATGGAATTTGACTCTGGGCGGTGTACAAAAGAGAATAATAATATAAAAAGACAGTTAAGGTTTATATAAAGAACACTGAAGATTTGATTATTTAAGTAGAGCCAGACATTCTAGAAAGTAAAATGGGCCTTAGAAAATATTGCTGATAACAAAGTTGATGAAATATCAACAGAATTGTTTAAAATTCTAAAAGATGATTCAATGAAAGGAGTACATCCAGTCTGAAAGCATAAATAGAAAGTATAATATTGGCCAAGAGCAATTTATTATTCATATATACACCCATCCATATACACACCCATCCACAAAATCTTTATTGTGATTACTGATCCATACAGCAATTTATAATCCTGCATGAAACAACCAAAAAAATGCCAAATGTTCAAAGTATCAAATAATTACACTTACCTCTATGTGCTACTAGGATAGCTAGTAAGATTTTGCAATCCAAACTTTAACAACACATGGAATAAGAAATGTCAGACTTAGTCAGACAAGCTGGATTCCAAAGAGGCCACCCGAGATCACATTGCTAACATCTGATGGATGACGGGAAAGGCTGTAGAGTTCCACAATGACATCTATTTTTGCTTTATTGATTAGGCTAATGCTTTTGATTTAGTGTACAAATAACGAATAATCTTTAAAACATGGGTGAGCCCATAAAATCCACCTATCTGCCTATTTAAAAATGTGGTTATTGACCAGGAAGCAAAGTAATATGGAGTTCAAATGGAATGAGGAGCAACAAACTGGGAACGACTTGTGCCAAGTTTGCATATTCTCACCTTATTGATTTAATTGATACAGTATGCAGAAGGTATCATTCTGGACTAGAAGAAATAGCAACATCAGCATCCTCAACCATTCTTGAGGATTGAAGTGAGGAAGACTTAAGGAATCTCTGGATGAAGGTGACAAGATTACAAAAGCCATTCTACAGTTCAATGTTAATAAAACTAAGATTCTGTCAACAGGAAATTCTAGCCCAATACAAATTGGCAAGAAGCAGTAACTTTTCCTAGGCTCAGAAATTTCACAGTGATTTTGACTGTGGCCATGAAATAAAGAGGCATCTGAAAAAGATTGTGGGGAAGAGTTTATGTCAGAGTAAAGTGAAAAGACAACACATTAACAATAAAGGAACAAATTGTTAAATCAGTGTTGATATGATTCGAAAGGTTAATAGTAACTGAAACAAGAAAATGATGTCTTGCAGTGCTGGAGAAAACTATGGGGAATGTTTGGATAGCAAGAAAAACAAATAATTATAAGTAAATGGTTCGCTGCAAGCATTAGTGATGAAACTATACATGAAATATTTTGGACAAATAATTTAAAGGAACGAGTACTGTAGAAGATGGTTTGGGAGACTGAAGACAATTGAAAAAGATAGTTAGAAAGATGAGTAATTACTATCATGCTAAGTTTACCAGCAACTGATTGACAGAATGATAATAAAATTATTAAATTTTAAAATAAAATTACAATAGGTCATCATTTGTTCTGATTCATGTACTTCCAGAACATTTTGAAAAAGGACGTTGGTCTTACCTGATACGGTCCTTCTCATTTTGAAAATGAAAGAGATGCTTTTTTAAAAAGATTCAATTGAAGCTACATCTTCAGAGCATATTCCAGATGAGTGCCCATAGCTATTGTTTTCTTTCCCTCAAAATATAAAATCATCAATTGGGAAGCTTGTTTTGGAAACATATTGCTAACTCAAAATGCAATTTAGCCTTTACACAGCACAATCTAGTCTTCAAGTAAAAGACAGTATTGTGTCAGGGCAGCCAACCTGATGCAACTGAACATACGTCAAATGATTAGTGATAAACTGCAGACCTATATTATTATACTTGGATCAGCACCAACCATTGTGCAAAATAATTGAGCTTACCAATCAACCTGGATTTCATTACAGCCTTTATCAACACCTGTGCAATACAAACTTTGTATGCCTTCTGTGAAGGGAAATTCAAAAATAAAAAAGAAATCCTATGGTATGTTTCTGTGGATGGTAGTTGACAATTCCTGTCTCAAAATCTGTTTCTAAAATCACCAACCTTTTAGTGTAGCTTCTAAAGATGCACAGGGGAAGGAAGAAAATGCCTCATCACATGAGTCTAAGTCACTGGGTGCAATATTGGATTTTACAACCGAATTTCAATACTGTGTACAAAGCAGTAAACACAAAATTGATTTTAACTATTAAAAGGACTGGTCTTAGATTCAGTCCCAAATAGTAAGGCCTGAGGCAAAGTACATATGAATAAGATTTATATACTGAGTCATGCTTTTATAAAATGCTCACATGTAAGATCAGTTTTTATTATTACAAACAGCTGGTTATACATGTATCCACCCTTTCATCAAACACAGTAGTTTACACATGTAGTTTGAACTGTCTTCTGGCAACAAACCTGTGAACTATCCTCAAAAATAAAGACCTACAATATTCCTCAGTCTTTAACTATTTTATTTTAAAATATGTATATCCTGCATCTGGCTGAGATACTCTTTAACTTATAACTATTTGTTTAGCAACTAATCAACTTTACAAGAGCATTGAAAAAAAGTAATTTACAAACCAGTCCTATCACTTACCACCTGTGCAATATCACCAATATAACATGATTAAAATTTGGCTGTTTGGAACTGGTATGTATTTATGATATTGCAGCACCCCAGAGTTATGTCATCACCATTTGCAACCTTCCCAGCTGGCTTTCAACAAGCAAAGTCAATGAGGGGAAATCAGATTTGCTTAATAATCACCTGATTCTTTCACTGGAGTGATTTGCTTAACAACCGTGGCAATAAAGGTCATAAAATCAGGTTATATTTACTTAAAAACTACTTTGCTTAGTGACCAAAATTTTGATCCCAATTGCAATCGTAAGTTGAGGACTATCTGTATTCAACATGTACAGTAGCTTAAACAGAAGTTAAACTGGCTGCCATTTTGATTCATCTCTCAGTAATATGCAAAATGAGCAAGAGTTACTGAAATCTCATTGGTACCAATGAGGTATTGAGCAAGATTTAGGCATTTTAGTTAAATACCGTGTTCCCCCCCAAAATAAGACCTAACCAGAAAATAAAACTTAGCCTGATTTTTTTTGTGCGTTCCTAATATAAGCCAAAAAAATAAGCCCCAGTTAAGGTCATCATCAGTGTGTGTGTGTGTGTGTGTGTGCACGCGCCTGGCCAGCACTGGAGGCAGAAGGAGCTGACTGTGTCCGGCAGCAGCCACAGCCCCGGCAGCACAGGTGAGTTGATTACCTGTCCAAGCAGCAGATGGAGGCAGAGGTGCAGAGGGTCAGCTAGATGATCCAGACACACCACATGAGCCACAGGCAAGCCAAGAAACGGTGGGAGTGAGTGGGCAGGCAGCTGTGGGAGGTTCGTCCTCACATCTCTTAGCTTGCATGCAACCTGTGTGCTGTGACCGAATTGCCTGCCCCCCCCCCCACACCTCTGCCTCCATCTGGTGCCAGTGCCACTGCATGAAGATGACAATCCCGCAGCCATCCACCCACTCTGGCCCACCAACACCTGGCTTTTCCATGGCCCGTATGCCTGCCTTTCCTCCAGTGCCTCTGCCTTCATCTGCTGCTTGGGCAGGTAATCAACTTACCTGCACTGTGTGGGCTGCGCAACTCCAGAGTGTGTCGAGCAAGGGGGTGGCAGGCTATAACTACTGCTGGACACTGTTAGCCCCTGCATGCTTGCCATTTTTTGTGCACTTGTTGGGGGTGGGGCATTCAGCAGGGCTGATCGTCCTGATATTGTGTTATGCCAAAAATAAGCCTAATGCTTATTTTGGAGCCCCCCAAAATATAAGACCAAGTCTTATTTGTGGAGAAAACAGTAGATAGGATGCTAATACTTTCCATCTTTTTTTTTTACATAATCAAGGCAAGACCAGAGTAAATAGACTCCTATTCAGAAAATATACTGCAGAGCAATATTTGTGTCACTGTCCTTCAGAAGCACAGTCCAGCTCAACATATTAAGACCGAAGTTTAGATTACTGTTCATAAATGGATTATATATTGTTGACTCTCAATGCTTAAACAGCCTAAAAGGTCTCATTGGTTCCCAATATATTCACAGGCTTAGCAAATGCTACTGAGGAATGTGAATGAGAGTTCCTAAAAAGACCCAATTTTTATAGGATCTCTTCCAATGTATTGTTTCTATCACCGAAGATATGATTCTTCCCGTTAATCTACCAATTCCATTAAGTCTGTTAGGAGATGCACTAATTTCATTCTGCAGAATGTTCTCTAAATGAATTCGGTGGGACTGAAATAAGACATAGACAACACATCATGATTTTCACAACCAAGATTTCCAAATCCTCTCCAGCTCACCCTCTTTCCTCTAGATTGCTGAAAATAAAAATCAATATTTTCTACCCATAACAGGCTGAAGAGGACAAAATACACAAAGAACTTCATTGAAATACATTAAAAAAGATGTAGGAGTCACTGGCTGGGTTTATACCTCGTTGTAAGCCAGAACAAACAGTATTATTGCTTACAGCAATTTAAATCAATTTCTTCACACTGGTCACACCTTCACTATCTCCAGGCGAAGATGTATTAAGACAGGAGAACAAAGGCAAACAGAACTCTTTCCAAAACTCACCCCATAGAAAGAAAATATTCCTACAAATGGTTGCTTGCTTGTAGAGTTTGAGTTTCTCTGGTGCTTTGTAGAGCTCTGTCCAATTTCTATCAGGATTGCCAATGAGATTCCCTAAACCCCACCCACCTCCCCAAGATTTGCATTCAAGTAAATCCAGACACTTTACGAAGAACCCAGGTAACAAAACCACAATGACTCAGGTTTAAACATTAAAATTTAAAATTCAAAGACCTAGAGACCTGAGAGAGGGATAAAACTCAGAAATGGGTTTTAAAATCCAGCACTTGCAACTCTAGGTTGAAAGATTCCGCTGTTTCAAATTTGTTCATCATTCTAGAATCTAGATGAAGATCCTTCCTTCACAGTAGTTCACACTCCTCTCCCATAGAAAACTATGAAGAGGCTCATTAACACCAACAATTTGTAAAACAAGTCATTAATGGTATGGATCAGGAGCTGAACTACTACTAAGAATACCCAGGCTGAACTGCATTTGGCTGAACAGAAACTTATTAGCTGACTTTGAACCAATCTCTCTTTCTCAAGAGTGTCTCCGCAAAATTTGAGGGTTAGTCAGTCTTTCATTCATTCATTTATTGAACTGATATTGCCACCTATTTGCCCATGGGGACTCAAGGTGGCTTACAGAATATAAAACCATATTCAAAATAATGAAATAAATAAAACAATCAAGTAAATTAATATAGTATAATAAAATAAAATGACACCCCCCCACCACACACACCCCAGCGACAGATCACACGAGCCATTTAATGGGCTCAAATCCCATTCTGGGTTCCCCAGGCCCACTGGCATATTCCCCCTATGGGGGTTGGACTAGAAGACCTCCAAGGTGTCCCGTCCCTCCCATAACACTGTTATTCGATTGTATCTATCAGAAGCAGACATTTAAGAGCTCCTTGCTTTTTTTATTATACCGGAGGATATCCCGGTTAAATTTCCACCTGCCCCGCAACTTTTCAAAGGGAGGGAGGGAGAGAAGGAAGAAAGAAAGAG
>JAEANM010018280.1:0-12691 GCA_017656035.1 Myanophis thanlyinensis | reverse complement strand
TGCTGACTTTTCCTGGTTGCTTATTTTCTGGATCCCACCTTCGTCGCCAGTGTTTTATTTCGAGAAATAACGGCAAAAGCAAGGTTGCTCTAGTGAAATCAGCTCTTTTTATTTGTAGGATCAGTCAGGACAAGAACAACAAACAGCTGTAATAAACCTCTATTTATACTATATGCAAGTGTGTGAAGTAACAAATCAGAGAGCAGGATTTTCCCGCTCTCTGATAACTGTCACCAGACTTGGTGTCTCCTGCATTTATAATTAACCGGGTTTTCCTGCTCTCTGCTAACTGACACGAGACTTGGTGTCTCCTGTATTTTTAATCAGGTATAGAACACCATGTCCAGAAAAAAAAAAGTTAAGATAGCAACAGAGCATTCTAAGAAACTAAAGGAGAAAGCCCTGTCATATTGTTTTTGAAAAAATGAATGATTGGCTAAGCCACCTACTATTCCTTTATTATATCAAGACCATCCTTTTCCCCAATAAAGTTATTGTGAATAGGAATCCACTATATAACAACCTTTTTACAAAAGCCAAATGTGATGTAAAATACAAAGATTTCCACAACCCCGCCCCCCAAAAAGTTCCTTTTTCCTGAATCAGTTGATCTTTTGATATAATTATTGTCATTTACTGTCATCTCGATGAGAGGGGTAGCATAGAAGATCGATTGACAGACAGACAGACAGATGGCTAATGTTATCAAGAACTGGTGGAACTGAGAGTGCAAGATCCTAACTTAAGAGACCATATTTTTCCTTTATATTTCTAAGCGTGTAACGAATAGCTGTTTGTATATAATTATTTCTACTTTTTAAGCTATGAAGCTTGGCACTTCAAGCTATGAAGCTTGGTACAAGCAGGCACTTATTCAGCTTTTTTTTTCTTCCTGACATCAACACTTTGTCATGAGATCCTGTCTCACTGAAGAATTCATAATGTAAAAAGGTTGGTAATTTAATCATGGAAAGTTCCCACAAAGAGTTTTTAACACCCTTTAATGAGAGCCTACAGAGAAGAACTAGAAGGAGTTGCATGCCAATTGTAGCTTAGTTATAATGACAGTTGTGGCAGTGGGTAAAGTGCTGAATAGAAGAATCAGTATAACAGGCAAGTAGAAGCTTCTGTATTGCATTAACATATTGAATAGATCAGATACTATCACCAGGGGTGCTACTCTGCAACATAGACTCCACACAATGTGGTGTTCTGCTAATCTTTTAAAATAATGTTGAGTTTATGCCTGCGGTCTGCACTGTAGGGTATTAGCTAGACAAATCTCCTTTGAAGCATTGAAATTTCTGGAATGCATTTTACTTGATCATGTGCAAATGTTGTTCTGGACTTAAATGCTTTGAGCTGCGATTGATATTTGGATTTGCAGATTATGTTGTTAGGCTCCTTTCAAACTGTATTTGCAAACACACATGATGACTGGTTCAGGAAACAAGCTTTTTCCATCCCAGGAGAGTCTTTAGCATCATAGTTGAATTTGAGTATACCCTCTGTTCTTTATAGCATAAACAATTATGTGGGTTTCCATTGGCAGAACTCATGCCTTTTCTCATAAATCATGTCCAGAATTATGACCGATCACTGAATAGGTGGGGTTAGCTTAACCAATAAATGGTTAAAGGGTTTGCTTTTTAGGAATACATTTTTAAGTAGGTACATTAAACTGTTATAACAGTACTTACATAATTTAAAACATTGTCTATCCTTGCACAGTAATTATCTTACTTTTAGGATCATGTATACTGCCATTTTTTTTCATTTTGTCTGATTTCAATCAGAACTAATCCTATCTTTGCATATCTACCCTTTCTCATTTTAAAGTCAATAAAAAAATATTAAATATACTGCTGGTTTTCAGTCACCATTCTCTTCAGTTGGGATGTAGATGCTTTCAGACAGTGATGTTGAATTTCATTTAAAGAAGAGAAATATGTATCAGATTATCTATCCATCCATCTATCATCTATCTCTAATTAAAATAGACCTAGCAAAGCAGTTTTTATACTTTTAAATTCTTAGTGATATAAGCTGAATTGATAATATTTGACTACTTACAAATGGATACAGAGAAATCTGTCATCTTTCTGATATGTTTCTCAACCCAAGATTTTTATTTTATTTCTATGTACAACAAAAATAAATCCCCCAAAATAACTGCATGCATTTTGATAACACATGTCTTAAAGTAAATGTATTTTGCATGCATTTTTCTTAAATGTGCAGGCTTTTTGAAAACATTTCTCCTTAAGCAATTTCTTATGTAACTTTTAAACCTTGCTTCTAACTAAGAATTTTTTGCAACAAAAAGGTTTCTAAATATATAAAGTGGAAGAGGACATATTCTTCAATAGTAATAATAAGTGATCGAAATACAAGATTTTTTTTTACATAATTACATTTACACCTTCTTTCTTCCAAGTATGCAAAATATTATTTATTATTCTCTACACATTATTTATGCAAGTACATAAAGATGATTTATGCACTTTTCTTTCCTAATATTTATGCATTATTTATTGAAACTTATAAAAAGATTATTTATGCATTATTCATAATATAAAAGCTGCACCAGTGTTTTATAAACTAAATCACGTGAGCCAGGTTTAAATCTTTGCTTAGCCATTACATTCTATTTCCTTATTTGCTATTCTTCACATTTACTTATGAATTTACTTACACATATCTTGAATTCCTTGGGGAACAAACAAATGTATGCATATATACGTACATATGTACACACACATCTTAATCAATGTAGATATTCTTTTACAAATAGGCATTTTTCTGTTTGGAAAGCAACTATAAAATCAAGCAGTTAAAATCTGTTTGATGTGAAAGTATCTGAAGTGGAATTACATAAGGAGGAGATTGATGCATGGATACCTGCCAGAGAACCTTATTCAAACTAGACACTATGAAACAGCTTTCTATTGAAATGCATGTAAGACCTCTTTTTGAAATAATGTGCAGATAAGATCAAGATAATTGAATTGTATTTTAAAAATGGCACCTTTTCAGAGAAGATTAGCTGACATTGTTGGCGTAATACTATAGAGAATCTCTAGCTTTGGATGGGGGATACAGTATTATAATTGACTTACAACATTTTTTTTTCAGTTGAAGAAGAGGAGTATTTCCTATTTATTTGGAACTGTAGATTATCTGTGTCTGAAAAAAAGGCAATACTGAAACTTTAAATTAATCATTCTTCTAATCAAGAAATGCCACCATGCCAGGCCTAGCAACACATTGCCTGCTAGCCTATAAGGATTAATTAAATTACAATCAGGCATTTTAATGGAAGGACATTGGAGGCTGTTGTCTTGGCAACAGTTTTAAACAGCTGGTTTAATGATAGGTGGAGAAAGGGACTGCTGAAAGACTTAGGCTTAGGGACAGAGTTGTCTGCTTCCCTACAAATAGTAATATGGAATAGTAATATGGGCCTTTTCAAATGACTTTAAAGTTGCTTTGTCTGTCAAGCACCATAAAACCTTTTCTCTTTGTTTGGATATAAGCAGCATTTTTAATAGAATAGTACATGTATTATTTCTATTCACTTAAGACAGGAAATTTGTTCTGTTAGTGGTTCTGATTTTCCTTCTTATGCACTTCTATGTTTTAGTATTTTTTTTACAATGAAACTAGTGTGTAAAATATGTACTTACTTTTCTGGAGATTCAGCCTATATTAACATTTCTTTTTAATAAATGAGCTTAACACAACTATAAGAAACCAAATAACTGAGCAGCAAAATGGGATGATGAGTAACACCCAGGCATGAGACTGAAGTTGGCCGATTCTTTGTGATGAACAGCTCTTCATGAACAATGGTTTAGTTTCTGCTCCCATCTCAAGTACGGTAGTGTATCCATATGCTTTGAAACTTTCCTGAATAACAGTGTTCTGCCCAGCAAGTGAGAAAATTCCTGTCAATGAGTACCACTAAGCCATCAGATAGCTTAATGGGACTTGGACTTGGGAAAGCAATTAGACTTATTTACTGCTTCATAGTGTTTTACAGCCTGCTCTAGGTGATTTACAGATTCAGCATATCCCAACAATTTGTACCTTCATTGTACTGACCTTGGAAGGATGAAAGGCTGAGTCAACCCTGAGCCGATCAGAAGTGAACTCTTGGAAATAGGCAGAATTAACCTGTAATACTGCTTTCTAACCACTGCACCATCATGGCTCAATATTGGCTAGAATATTTGCAGTTTAGTGCTATGTATGCATCTCTTTGTAAAAACAAACCCAAACCCTAAAACTCATATATGTAATTCCTCTTAGAGAAAATGCAATGAAAAGTGTACTCCCAAGGCCATCAATTATTAACATTTGAATAAAGAACCAGAAGATGCTCAAGCAGGAGGATGGTTTACAACTAGAAAGGTTCTTGTGAATGAGATTTGCATGACTAAATCTAATATATCATAAATATGAACAGATCAAAAGACTTTCATGAGAAAGTATCCAAATGGTGTTTTCAGTATTTTATGTGCTGAAATCTAACTTTTCTTTCCTTTGTTTTCTTCAAAGAGCAAATTTTAGGAGTGAAGTAGATATGTGGATAAAAATGAAATAACATTAAAACAAAAAGTATAGATACTAAATCAATTATTTTGACTTTGTTATCTAAAGCAGAAAATGCAAATGATGGTATTATTGATGATTGAAAAGGTCATAACAATCAGCACTATTCTGAATGAAATATATCAAGTAATTTAACCAAGGGCTCATTCCCAAAGGGAGCATCAAATTGAAACCTCAACTTTTTTTTTCTCCCTTAAAAGCAAACAAACAAAAAAGCACTAAGCTTATGTTTCACTTATGTTGGGAGTACTTTTCTTCTGTATTTCATTTTCAAGTGCTGTCATCTTTTATTTTTATTATGACTGGAGGTCTCCAAAGCTGGAGGTGATCCAAGCCTCTATAGATTGCTGATAGAGACTGATAATAAACTAAACCCTTCACTGGTCACATATCCTGTTTTACACAAAATACTTTATATGGAAAAATGCATAAAGTGTAACTATTAACACCTGCCACTTGTGTAAATCTGACAGTCCTCTTCTCCATCATGATTTTTCTCATTTTTTAAAGTGATTATAAGCGACCACCCTAGGCATCCATCTGGTATCCTAGCGAGAGCCAAGTTTTTGTTTTGTTAAAATAATGCAATTTTTTTTTTTGCTAGCTTGTAATTATTTAAGATTCTAGCAATTATCTTTCAGTTATATTGCCAATTTGGGTATGAGAACTGCAGTGATATATATTTATATTGTGTACAACTGGTTCATATCTTATGTAGCTACACACACGTGTGTGCATCTAGACAAATACAAATATATGAAAAAGCATACTGAAATAAGAAATTATTGGATGATTTTCATGGAAAATACTGCCTGAAATTTTTTGACGGTGACAAATAAATGCACTGCAGAATTCACACTTACTAAGGTGTGCATTCAAGCTGTGCACTGTAACTCTTTCTCTGCCCAGTTTCTATGTATTCAGCAGAAAATCAGAAAGTGAGCTATCTTTGCAATCTGGCCCCTGATTTATTAGAACTTGTAGTGCATAGAAAATGGCACTGGAGTCCTGCTGTCTTTGATACTGAATGCTTGGGAATTAGGATGAAAGAGTGGGAAGTTGAGGGCTTCTTTGTCGCTCCAGTTTGTTATTCATGCATTCAGCAGAACTCGTACAGGGTATTGTTTAATTAGATGGATATTTATTTAATTTCTATGCTTCTCTACAGGAGGCCATTTATTTTACTGTAAAATAACAAATTTTTAAAAAGTGATTCCATGAGTTACCTACAGTATGTTTATATTCAGTTCTGACAGGTAGTATATGAAATTATGTTTGACTTCTCTTTCTAGTCCATAGTGATATCAGCCTAAAGTTGTTTTTCCCTTAAATACAATAACAATGACTAACGTGTAGTATGTCTGATTTTTTTTCCTAGGTCCGAGCAGATGGGCCTCCTCATGGTGGCATTCAGTATGAAATGGTGCCAATTTTCAAGGATGGGAGTCATATCCTCCGTGACATGGCTTTTTCCACAGATCATAATTACCTCTATGTCATGTCAGAAAGACAGGTAAATCTTACTTTTCCACATCCAAGTGCATGTATGTTAGTTTCACAGCAGTGGTAAAACACTGCTTTCTACAGTGTCCTTAGCATTTATGTCAAATGTGGGAATTCTCTACAGAAGGTTTATTCCATAAATAATTATTTTTCTGAAGGCAAGCACAAGGGGTGTTTTTAAGAAATTCAGAGGCACTATGAATACAATAAAGTTTGGGAATTTGGGCTTCATTTTGCTAACAAAATCCTTCCTGTTGATTGGAAGTCTCATCCATTCATTTCTCTCCAGATGCTTGGCAAATGGCTACACTTACACAGAATTATTTTACACTGTATTGTTATTCTGCATTTAATGTGACACAAATATTTATGGTGATAAAATTTATGGTGATAAAATTTGCTTTATATGACATACTGGAAATTTCAAAGTAGCTTTCTTAAAATAAAAATTGCTTTAGATACATTGGTTAATTTTATTTACAACTATAAATAAGGCTCTTGTGATCCCCTTGCTATTGTTTAAGAATCCATTGAACTCAAGCTCTTTTTGCAATCTGTTTAACCAAGATTTAGTCAACTTCATGTCTTTAAGACTCATACATACATGCATGTCAAGCAAGAGTTGTTTTTAGTCTCTCTAAAGGTGTGAAAAGTTAGAGACTTGCTTTCTTATGTCAGCTTTTTGATTCTTTGGTATTTACTATCTGCAGAGCACTTTCTCTAAATGTGTTTATCATCTTGATAAAATGTCCCCCTGAAAAAAGGAACCAGATTGAACCTAGCAATACCAAAATGACTGTAATGGAAATTTATATCCTTTGCAGTCCACTCGTGTCTCTTGCCTGCAGAGCCAATACCATGTAAATAATCCAGAACACTGACTCTAACAGATTGACTATATTCAACTCCTGTCGGAAATGAGAAAATGCACAAGGTTCCAGCCATGAAATCGTACTCTTGGGTTCACTGATTCTGTTAAGCAGTTTAGTGGCTATCACTCATGACTTGATAATATTGAATAATTTCTTTAGCGCTGTCTTTAGGGTGAGCAATGAGGTATCCAAATTGTGCTATATATTTTGGTGTTGAATTTAACAGTTTAGGTGTGAATTTTCAAAAGCCAGAAAAAAGAACCCCATTCCAAACTTAAGTTAGCACAAAGTGACAGGGAGAGAGATTTGAAAATGCTAAACATAAAGGAAGTCATACAATGTCCACTCTTTATATATATAAAAAAGAACCCAAGCAATAAAATTGATAGAGAATAATCCAATACAATTAACAATTGAGATAGTAACTCATTTTCCTGTGTTTTGTTAGCTTGTTTGATAAAAAAAAATTGTGTAAGATTTTCAGGTGGTGTTCATTCATGACAGACTGACTCATTTTTCTAGTGAAAGAATAGAACCACTTCTCTTTGCAGTTATAAAATAGACAAAGATTGTGATGCTTGCTTTTCAGAACTACAAGAGGCCACTACTTTACTTTACTAGTTTTGTTAACTTCCTAGCCTATTTTAATGTTTAGATTGACAGAATCATACTAGGGTAATATTCTATTGTCTGAAATAGGTCTCTACCTTTATCTTTTGGCTATTATGATGTTACATAGAACAAGTCTGCTGCTTTAGTCTGTTCCTGCATATAGTACATCTATAAAAATAAGATCAGGCAGGCTCACGTTTTTATGATTGTTTAATTTAACAATTCCACAGCCCAGTCTACTAACATAAAAATAATTATGAATTTTCAGTAATGCTCCAAAATGTTCCTCACTGACATTCCTTAAGAAATTTGAGTTCACTAAAAATCCTGCAAAGTATGGCTAACTTTGATTAATACTTTTTCTGCAAGCTTGATTAATACTTTTTCTATAACTCTACAAACGTAAAGATAAGATTTTACTCAGATAATGGCAAAAAATATTCAAAATAAATGCTTTGATGGATTTGAATTGTGATAGTATATCTTATCTTTAAATCCACAATTGATAGGCCTGTTTTGTCATTACTTATCTATAGTGAGCACAAGATAAAAAATTCCCTTTTTTATAAAAAAGAGATGATTCCTTATACTATATGTGATTTAATTAATTTGTGTTATAAATTATACATCTTCTTGAATATATATGCATATTTTATAACAAAGAGTCACATAACATTTGGAAGCTACATAAACTTTGAAATCTTTACTTTCAATCTACGTAAACATGAAATTTTATTTGCAAAAAGTATATTGATAAAACTGAAAAAACAGGAGCAAAAAAGCTGATATATAATCTTTTTACAGACCTAAGGTATTAGCTGCCACTATTCTTAGCAGCCAATTACATCAAGCATTGACACATACTGTGAAGAAAGGTTTATCATGTACATCACAAAAGAAAACACTAGTACTACATTAAGCAAATGAAAAGTATTGCTTGTTGATGATTTAACTCCTTGCTCCTTGCTCCAGGGAAAATACAATTTATGTATTATTATGAATTGTAAACATTTGGAGCAAGTGGTAAAATACCCCATAGCATGGAGTTGGCCTTAAGAAGATGGGCTTCTGAATTCCACTGTTGTAATTTCATTTGGGATGGTTTCAGAGAAACTACAGGACAGGTTAATGGAGTCAGAGAAGCCACAGGACAGGAGAGAAGCTGCACTAAGCACATGGGTGCCAAGCCACACAGGTTCAATGTTAAAACCAGCATTTGACTTAAGATGAGAAGCCCTTTGATAACCAGTGTATTGACCTCCACTTAAGTGTTATCCCTCTGAACACTTTTCTTCAGTCAGCAGTTAGATTGGCATAATTAGAATCAACTGCATTTTCAAGCAAGCCCAGTAGTAGAAGGAAGTGAAATAGATAAGTCTATTCCAATCATAAGAGCAGCAATTTTAATATTTTGATAGCAATTTGAAATGTCAGGTGAACACAAAAAAGGAAAATGAAATGCAATGATGCTAATGTATTGTGTTCAAATTATATTTCAAAGCAATCTGATCTGACTAATAGAAAGTTCCTGCTGCTTTGAAATGACCACATTGACTTTGTTTTTTTTCAATACAGACCTCTTTATATGTGATACATATTTAATAACATTTGGCGTATCTAGTGACCACAACGTGTAACCCTTCTTTCATTGTGGTTAAATAGCTTAGTTTACTGCTTGTTGATCTAAGTCAAATGGTTTACAAAATATGAAACCATGAAAGTATTCATTAAGATACCCTTATGACAGTTAAAGGCTGTAATAAAAGAAAGCAAAGAAATGGAAGCTTATGATTTTCACAAAAATGAATATTTTTCTCTGTTTTGCATTTCTTTCGGACTTTGAGCCATTTTTCAGCATAGGATGTTACATAACAGAAAATCACATTAAAAAAGGAAAAAAGGTAAAATGACCCAAAGTCATTTTCTTGGCAACAGTAAAGTAGCTTTCTGTTGCTTTCTTCTGGGAGACTTTTGGATTTCCCCATCTATTTGACAAACTTGATGCTACTTACTGGTCTCCCATTTTAGTACTAAAAAGATCTCACCTTGCTTAGGATTGAATCCAAAGATGGTCTGATGCTTTTGACACTTAACTGGAACATATTTCATTTAAAAATCTTCCCTAGCACTATAATTCATCACAGTTCTGCAATTCTGTAAATGTTGATTTTTTTTATTCTTCCTATCTCTACTTGTTTAGACAAAGAAACTTGTATTCAGAATAAAACATCAATATTCCCATTTTTAAAAGAACAATAGAATTTGAGAACTCAAGTATTAGGTGTAACATTCTTGATGTAAAGAGATTTAATAATGAGGCATTAGGTACACATTCTAATTATTGGTGGTTGAATATTACATTTCTGTGAAGCTATTTTGTGCATGTTTTCAGAGTTAAGGTTAGGGTTAGGGTTAACGTTAGTGTTAGACTTTAGGATTAGGATTTGACTTTAAATTGTTAATTTCTAAACTTATTCAAATGGTTGGAAGGAATTTCATGATAACAACTAAAATTTTCAGATATGTAAAAATATGTCATATACTATCAAAAACTTCAAAAGAAAAAAAATATATAAAGATTTTTAACACTTTGACACATGATAACATTCACACAAATCCAAATGAAGTTAATGAAGTGAGATAGCATTACTCTGCTCATGGTGAGCAATAATCACAACTTTAAAATCTTAAACTTCAGCTTTTATACTAATTAAAACAATTACTGTCTCATATTTGTCTGCAATTGTGAAACATTAATAGATTTTTTAAAATCTTGAGCAAGCACTTTAAGGAATCACAAATACTTATGTGTCAAATTACATAAGTAAATTATATTTTTGTTGGTCTAGATTTTCTGCTTTCCTCACACTGATCAAGACAATCTTAATACAGCCCCACTGTTTAGCTTTTGTTTGCCTTGCCATCTGTGCATGAATTTGCTTTGGTCACAGTGTTTGGTGACTGCCATTTTAAGGTTGTTTATATTCAGCGAATTCACACGTGATATCCAATAGCAGATTTTGTGGTGGGACAGATCCACTGAGAAATAAATTCTTATGTATGTCTGGGTTAGCATGTCCAGCTTCACTTTGGAAAATAATGTCAAATTCAGGTACACTGGAATCCATTTTGAACCAACTTCTGTATTGGGCGATGAATAGAAAATTAACTATTCCATGTCTTCCTTTTCATACTGCAAGCCATTTCTTGCAATGACTCTTCTATAGGTAATTCTAATTACCTGATCTAGTGATAACTTCTCAGAATTGCATGAGGAAAGCTTCTCCCTTTCACAAAACTTGGCAATTTATGTGAAGTTGTTCACTCCAATAGTTTCCTTTGAACTATGCACACAATCTGTCTTTTTAACTGTAATTTAAAGGGAAAAACATCTGCCTATCATCTTTTTTCATTTAAGTAAAGTTCAAGAGTCTCTTCCATGCAGAGTTTACCTGCTCCCTCCCAGGCCTGGGGATAAGCAGTTCTATCATTTATATAGGCAGAACCCTAACCTTTTCTTTCTTTTGACTGTTTTGCCCTTCTGAGTGCCACGTGAGGAGAATCTTTACAGCATGGCATTAATCTTTCACCACCTCCTGCAGAGTGAGGCATGACTGTAGCTCTGCTCATAATATTCTGCATAAAAGTCTTTAAACTACATCAGACCCAAATAAAAATGTCACATAGCTATGGCAAATAAGTTTCAGGTGCACTATTGTCCATTTTTTCTCTTTCTTTTGAGGATTATTTCTATGGAGTAACTCTAGGAAATCACCTCGT
This sequence comes from Myanophis thanlyinensis, assembly GCA_017656035.1. NCBI lineage: Eukaryota > Metazoa > Chordata > Lepidosauria > Squamata > Homalopsidae > Myanophis > Myanophis thanlyinensis. The sequence continues at coordinate 1,310 of JAEANM010018280.1, read as the reverse complement.
ATTCTTAAAGCAATCACAAAAAAGAAATTGGAAACAGCAAGCTTCCATTTTATGACATAACCTCAATGTGCTACAGGGGAAAGCAGAAAAAAGTTAATTGTGGAACATGAACATATGCTTAAATACATGGATACTAATGGGTTTCACTTGGAATGGAGGATAAGGAAAGCTGTAGATAGAAAACAAAAATATTGTTCTGATGAGCAGTCAGTGAGCTCTGGTTTCAAGTGTATTTAAATTATTTCATGAATTATTTGAGTCACAACTGAGACCCAGTATAATTTGTGCTGACATTTGTTACCTTGAGTCTCTGAAGACTCTCAGAGGTTCTGCTCCAGAGATAAATGAATGTGAAGTTTTGTGGCTGGGCTCTAGGGAACAGTTAGGGATGCTGGTGGTGTATTATTTTACTTTTTATCCAGCAGAATCCCTTCTTAAGCTTCTGGGTTTCATTACTGAACTGACAGTGGAATCTCCAAGATGTTTGGAGGTTTCAATCAGCTATCTGCAGGATGCATGGAAGTTTTTGGCCTCCATAGCAACCATGAACATGTCCCAAATTATTACCCTTTGATTGCCTTCTAGCTCACTAGTATCACCATCCCCTGAAGAGAAATTAATCTATTTGATTGAGCCTGTCTCAAGCAACTGATGGATCCCATGGGATTCCAGACAGAACTTTGGATTTTCTGGTCCAGCTGATGCCTGGAGCACCATTGTAGGAAGATTCTACTAAACAAAAGCCCATATTACTTATTGCCTCATAGAGATAATGGCAGCAAAACATAGATATTTTTCCACCCTTACTGAGACTCTGAATGTGATTCAAAGAACTGTTATTACCTATAAAGCCCAGTTATTTGAGGGATCATTTATCTGTCACAGTTTCTGGTACCATCCTGCAGAGGGGGTGTACTCAAGGTCCCTTTAATTAAATAGTGTTACCTTTCAGTACACCCCAAGCATGCCTTCTTTGTAGGTACTCCTATCATTAGTGCCTATCATTGTATAACTCCCACCAGGTGATCAGGAAGGTCCAACAAAGACTCCATTTCCTAAGAGTCTTATGGAAAAACCAGGTGGCACAGCAGCTGATTACTTCCTTCTAACGGTCAACATTAGAAAGCATCCTCACATATTGTGTCACAGTATGGTACGCAGGACTAACAACCACAGACAAGAAGGCACTACAGATGGTAATGAGCACAACACAAAAAAATCATGGGCTGTCCTATAATCCCACTGGAGGAAATAGCCAGATCCCGCTGTCTCAACAGAGTGAGAAAAATCCTCAGGGATGACTCTCACCC
>JAEANM010018279.1:0-12691 GCA_017656035.1 Myanophis thanlyinensis | reverse complement strand
ATCTAAATACAAAGCTTCATCCAGGTGCTGGGGAAGCTGTCGTGCCACCACGGTCTCTACAGCCTTCGCTAGAAATGGAATCTATTCTAGTCCCATCCCATATTCTTTTCTATTCTATTCTATTCTATTCTACTTCTTAAGACTAAGTAGAATGCAATGTTTTAAATATTGAAAAGGTGCTTTTAAGTTTAAAACAGATATACCTCATGGTCGGTCCTCTTTAAAATTCAAATACACAGGGCACTGAAACAATCCTTAGTGAAAAACTGTTTCTCTGCTCACAGTAAAAAACAAAACAAAAATCAGTTCATCAAAAGTACTCGTTTCCAAAAATGCAGCCTGAGAATCTAGGTTTTGTAAAATAGGTATTTGATTCCATTTCTTTGAAATAACTCCTACTAATTATTTTTCTACTAGTAAATCTCTGAAATGAAGATAACCATGGACCCTTAAAGACAAACAATTGTGTGACATTAGTGCTGAAAAGAAATTTTTACTCAAGAATAGCAAACCCTTTATTTAAAGTGTATTTAATCTTACTTTATTCAGCAGTACCTTTTCAATTGTGGTAAAACCACTGTTGCTTTTGCAATCTGGGGTTCAGAAATTACTTTACATTGTCTCCGAGAATACTGTTCAGTAGCTTCAATCAATGACTCTTCTTCTGTTACTACAGTTGCTTCAAGGTACCGACCAATAATGCAATCAGAAAAACATAGCAACAAAAGTTCTTTGCAGCGGCCAGGATTTCTTGAATAACATAAGAATTAAGTTAAAGGCATAAAAACAGTCTATAATAAAGTTGGCTTTTATCGCAGGATATGCCTGGCAGGAGAATAAGATGACCAGATGACAACCATATGAACAATATTCGTTGCTTTAAGATCATACGGGGTGGTTCATGCACACCTGACTTCAATCTACAGAAAACTAATTACCGGTACTAATGCCATTCCCTTTCTGTATATTTCTGGACTGATAGCAAGTACTGTCTGTTTTGCCTTTTCTGGGACATGCTAATTGGATATTGTTAGATCAGGAAGGGATCACATTGGCAAACGCTCTTGTTAACTAAATAAAAGATGTGTAGTATGCATTGAACAGTGTTTGTGAAATGAAAGCAAAGGCAATTAACTCCTTTGACAAGTCTGTCAAGAGTGTTCTATAACTTGAGTCTATCTTCTAAAGTATTAGCTGTTCCCCCAGGTTGGGTGTCATCTGCAGATTTGATGAGTTCCCCTTCTATTTCCTTGTCTAAATCATTTATAAGATGTTGAAGAGTACTGGGCCTAAGACAGAACCTTGTGGCATCCCAGTGCATGTGTCCCTCCATGTAGATGTCATTCCATTGACGACTAAGAGCCATTGGTTAGCCATTTTGGACATATCTGGCGGTGATGCTGGCAATCCCACATTTTTTTATCTTAGCAATAAATAAAAATTTCAAGAAAATGGGTATCTGCCCTAGGTTTCAGGATTCTAATCAACACAACTGTTTAAAACAAGAAATTAAAAACTTTCATTATAATTTTCTTCAATTTTACTGATTTAAATTCATTAAAAGGAAATTTTGTTGTGAAAAAGACTAAGCTCCAACAGCTAGGATGAATTTAACAGATATTCAAAATCACTGGTTAATACTTAAAAAGTGTCAATGAATTCACTACTAGATATTTGTTGAGTCCCTACTGAGATACATCATTACTTCAAACAATTCCATTCTAGCAATATAGACAATCAACACTCCTGAGCTCAGATTTTGGATGGATGGAATGTTAAACCATAAATGTTGCCCTTTTCTGTATTTTTTCATGAAGTCTCATCAAGTAGAAAAAACAAACAGATATACAAACTCACAACAGAGAGATCTGGAGTATAATTAGTCTGGCAACATATAGGTGTAATTCCTATTGGCTATCAGTTTGAATCCTGACTTCTAAAAGAGGAAATCATACATTATTGTTTCACAGAATTGTACTCATAAAAAAGGAAACATACTTTGCAGTGCATACAACTGTTATAGAAGTCTTGATTCCAGACGATACAGATATGCTTCTGTTAGGTCCTGTAGTTTCTTCACCTTCATATTCTTGTTTTTCACAGATAAGATTTTCAGATTGTCCAATTGTAGAATTATTACAATCTCCAATATTGCTTAGGTGTGTAAATTCACCTTTTACAAAAACAAAAGTATTCCAACTAGAGTAGAGCTAACGAGCAGTGTAATAAGCTTTTAAATACTGGATGTATATTTACCTAAAGTAGCTCCATCAGGGACAGTCAATGCTGAAGGTGTTTTCCAGCACACCTGGTTCTTTTCTGGCAACTGAAGACAGAACTGCTTCTCTTTATCCCAGCCACATAATTTGCAGCTAATTAAAGAATGCTCTGTTTCCCCTTGGTTCCTAAAATAATAGCACTACTTTCCATCTCAATATTTAAATACGTTATATATAAGAAATGATATCTCAAGTTATTTTATTTTTATTAAATGTATATAGGTAGGCTTTGATTTATGACCATCACTGGGGTCAGAAATCCAGTTTCAGTCATTACAGTCATAGATCAGGTCAAGAAACCCATGTGGCCGAAAGTTATTTCCAAGCCTTATTCGCAGTGGTTATTAAGCGAACCAATGCACTTTTTTTTTTTGCTGGAAATCAGAAAAATGCACCACAAATTGTGGTCAGGTGAACATAGAACACCAGGACCAGTTGTAAACCTGACTAGCCCAACATGTAGGTCATAGAGTTGCACAAGGTAGGGTGGGTGGCACAATCATTTAGGACAACAACGATGTTTAATGGTCCACAAAGCACTTGTTCCATGGCTATTATAAATTTGACTGGTCAAAAGTCAAGCTTACTTGTACATTTTTAATAGGATCATAAATAATTCTAGAGTGGTAAGAAAATACTCTATGACAATTTTTTCTTTTATCCCAAGTTATTAACAATGTGATGACAAGGAACTATATCCCTATAACGACAAGAGACTATATCTAATGAAGTTCTTTATTTGCAGGAATTTTCAGAAGGCCTCTATACTAATGAAGTTAGTACTTAATACTAATAGTCAGCTTAGAATGTGGTTGCCTATATTTTGCATGTTACTGTGCATTAAGTGAATTGTAAAAAAAATCCTGCCTGTGACTTCTGGACCAATTAGGAAAAACACATTTGTAAGAAAAACATTTTTTCCATGCATTAAATAAACACAGCGTGTTTTCAGTGTGCCTGGTGCAAGGAGTACCGGCATTTTTCCTGTGCTTGGAGATTTCTAAGTGCTTGTTAAACATATAGAGTAAAGCACTTTAATTATTTTTTGTGTTTCTCAAGAGGAAAGATATAGGCTAACCAAATTGGAACTGCATTGTTGGACTTCCACTTTGTCCTGTGTATCTGCTAGATAGGAAAAGGGTCATGGATAGCTCAGTCTTGGATATCAGAGTAAGCTGTAGATTTAAGTTATGATAAATATTTAAAAAGAAAAACGTAGGCAATAACAAAATTAACTTACTCTATCCAGATTTCCATATTTTTGCTCGCTCCTAATTTGAGTTTTCCAAAATCTGTCATTTTTGACACTTCGAGACCTTCTTTGTCTTTCAATAAATTTTCATTCGCCTCATTGAGATTTATGTCTTGCGATAGCAATGTTCTGAAATATTAATTGATAACATGATTCATTATGTTATTCAAATCAATTTTATTCATTGCACCCATGTAATTGGTATGTTAGCTGTTGGTACACAGCTAACATATGCTTTCATCCAGTATCTTCTTTAAAAAAGAAAAAATAAAGCTAACATGGACCAAAAAGCAAATAAAAACATTGATGTGTATTTTATGTAACGCCATTTTAAAATATGTCTTATTAAAAACAAGTTCTTTAAGAAATAGATAGAAAACATATTTAATTGCTGATTGCAAATGTATTTTGGACAATGCCAGACCGAAACAGATTTCCTATAAGGATTAATTTGAAACTACTGAAAATGAGAAAAGAGTCAGTCTGATCTCGTGGTTAAGGCTCCAGGCTAGAAACCAGGAGACTGAATTCTAGTTCTGTTTTAGACTTAAAAGCCATGTGGATGACTTGGGAGAGTTATTCTGTCTCTTAGCCCAACCCACATCACAGGGTTGTTGTGAGGAGAATAGAAGGAAGGAGTAACACATATGATCATCACTTTGAATTATTTATAAAAAATAATAAAGACTAGATAAAAAAAAGCCTTTAAAAGCCCTGGGAAAAGTACTATTTAAAACTCCTTTTATTTTTTCATATCAGCTCATAAAATAGTCTTGAATCTGTGATGGGAAATAAATATGATTAGTAAATATTAACGAGTGCAAACTTTTGGAAGTCTGCTTACGAAAACCTTTTTTTAATCACTTTGCTGTTAGCATGAGCTATCTTTGAGTTACAAAATAAATAAGGATAACAAACATGTTACTCTTAGCTACCTCAAACAAAAACCATAAAATGGAATGGAACAGAACAGATGCTATTTTACTCAGTGTCACAATTATTTTAAAGAACTGTAGGAGGACTTTATAAACTTGAATTAAATAATTTTGCAAAGAATTATGAAAACTGCATTACCGATTTTTGTCTGCTGGAGCCATGCAAAATGCTCTCCAATTATAACAGGACTGGTTGCTCTCCACAACCACAACATTGACCAGATCATGTTTATGGGGTAAATAATACTTAGGAAGACTCAGAAAATCCAGACTGAAAAATATACTGTTGTCTACCACACCAGTTCTTCCATACATACTGGAAATATGAATCTGTAATAATTTTAAATATCATTAGATTAAATAAAGAGTATAAACAATTATAATTCGATGTTCCAATATGTGTGAATGATATGCTTCTCAGGTCTTGATTAAGCACTCCTGATAAACACAAATAATAAAATACACTTGTATCTTCTGTGATTTGTTTAGCATTATGTATGAAGAACTCTAGCTAGTTTGTCTTCTTATACAGCTTATGACTTATAGGTTTTGGTACAATATGCAGACTACAAGTAGTCCTTGACCTATGACCATAATTGAGCCCCAAATTTCTGTTGCTAAGAGAGACATTTGTTAAGTGAGTTTTGCCCCGTTTTATGACCTTGCTTGCCTCTGTTAAGTGAATCACTGCAGTTGTTAAGTTGGAGAAGTAACAGTGAATCTGGCTTCTCCATAGCTTGTCAAAAGGTTGCAAAATCACATGATTCCCGGGACACTGCCACCCTCATAAATTGAGTCAGTTGCCAATTATATGGATTTTGATCATGAGACCATGGGGATGCTGCAACAGTTGTTATGAAAAATTGTCATAAAGTATTTTTTCAGTGATGTTGTAACTGTGAACAGCCAGTAAATGAACTGTTGTAAGTCAATTCAATTCAATTCAATTCAATCCTTTATTGTCAATGCACAACACGTGTGCAGCGAAATTGAATGAGCCTCCATCAGTACAATCACACAAAGCACAGAACACAGAATACATTCAAATACAGAATACTTCTCTGGACTTGTAAACAAACGGTATAAGTCACAATGTCTTCACATTTATATAAGCAACTCAAGGTGGCAAACACACACAATACTTCTGTTCTCCCCATAACAACAATCCTGTCAGGGGCTGAGAGAAAATGACTGTCCAATGTCACCCAGCTGATATTCAGGTGAGAATAGAACCCAGAGTCTCCTGGTTTCTGGTCTGGTATCTTAACCACAAGATCAAACTATCTTCTCTATTTTGGAAAGAACTCTTAGTCCTGACAGCGAAACATTAATTCCACAAGCAGAACTTCTGTATCAATTGCTAGAGATGCAAGACTCCGTCTCGATTTACAGACAGTCATTTAACAGTTCAGAGTTACAATGAACTTGAAAAAAAATAACTTTTGACCCATCCTCAAAGTTATGACAGCTGTACCATCCTTGTGGTCAGATAACCACATTTTGAATGCTTGGCAACTGGCTTGTACTTATGATTGGTTATAGCATCCTGTGGTTTTGTCATTTTTGGGCAAAAAATACCTATTGGATAAGCTGGACTTGGACTTATAACCATGTGATTCACTTTGTGAACACAACGGCTTGCTAAAGGATCGGTGTAAAAATGGGTGTAAAATCAAGTCTGGTTATGTGGTAACTCAACTTACGACTGCAATGACTTATGACAAAATTCTGGGCTTAATTGTGGTTGTAAGTCAAGAACTACATGTAAAGGCTACTACTGGACTGTTTTCAGGTCATTTTTTCAGGATTACCAATATGAGCTTTAATCTTAAAAAAATCTTTTCATATTCTTACAGAAAAAAAATTACACCACCACAACAGAGCAGGTCTCTCCCCTCCTCTTAAAACCTTGATAATTGTAATCTTGTTAGAGAATAAAGACCATTTATTTTTACTTGTACTTTAGGGCTTCCTTAAGTTGAAAATGTTTTATTGCAACAAAGAGGCAGTTCCTATTGTGGCTCCTGATTTCTCCTCCCACCATCCATGACAAGTGATTGAAATACATGTACCGTCTTCCAATGTATTAACACGTACCTTGTCAATTCTTTTAAACCGTAAGGGCTTTACAGATATGGCTTCACTTGTCCATGTTGTTGTGTTGACAATATATTCAGCTTCCACCAAATCTCCTTTACAAGGATAAAAGTCTTAAAATATAAAATAAAAGCAGCATGGAATAACTCCAAATCTGTTAACAGGGAAGGCTTCAAGGCTGTATAATATGGCACCGCTTGACTTTGTGGAGTTCCTTGATTCTGATATGAAGCTATGCCACAATCTGGAAAAGCTGAGTGCTCTCCCACAACATCTCCAATCAGAGTAGACCACTTTATTTTGACACAGAGTGTAGCTTGACACTCTGCATCACAGAAACAATTTGATCAAAGGTCCATTGAAATGAAGTATCCCTTCCAGACGTTGCCAGTATAATAGATACTACCTTTTCCTACCATATTGTAATTTATCCAAATGCCGGATTACAAAAGTAAACAACCAAAGCAGGTAAAAAGGTATGCACTTCAGCAGTCAATTCATATTTTAATGACATTTAAATATTTATTTAACTTGGCCATCAAGTATCCCTGCAATCATGTGATTCTGATTGTGATCTGGGCATCTGCAATTTGACTTGCAATTATAACATCGCAGCAAGATGCAGTCGTAATTATAATTTCTGTCCTTCCCTTCCAGCTTTTCACAAGCAAATTCATCAGGAAGTTGAAATCACAGTCATGTGAAATTCTTACTTTATGATGGCAAATGAGATTGCCATCATTAAGTAGTGTGGTCATGTGACTTCATGCTTTATGACAATGTCGCTTAGCAATAGCAATTCCAGTCCCTAATGTTGTTGTTAACCAGACTATCTGTACTTAAACCAATACACCATCTGAAACTGAAAAAAGTTGCTTTAAAAAAATAAAACTTTCAAAGGAAATACACAGGTTACCTTTACAAACTACGTTCATAGAGAAAGAGGTTGCTTGATTGATGTAGCCATTAACTCCAGTAAACTTTGTAATACTGCCAATGAGTGTTTTAACATTTGTATCCACTGTATAAGAACTTATACTGTTATCATCCCATTTATCAGAGATGCTTTCTACCTGCAAAAAGGAACAAATGAACTTTTTTATTGATGATGTTTCTGGTGGGATGAGTTCAATCTTTTAAAAAACATTTGTATTCTATACTTCTAAAGACAAAAACAAGGAACTAAATACTAGATCAACGAAATGGTAGGTAATCAAGCCATACTGAAAGTTGAGAAATTTGTTTAAACCAAGTAATTTCCAGACATGTGAGACTATTATAATTTCTAGCCAGTCATGGAATTGAGCAGACAGCTCTAAGGCAGTCAAGCTCAACCACATACAAAATAGGGATCAGTAAGTTGCAACTTATCATGGAGAGAATGGATGCACATAGATACTTCTGAGAAACATACTCAGCCAATGAAATGTTGACCATGTGAATTAAATCATTTCACAAACACATAAAGTTGACATATCCTGTAGACAGATCTACAGCACTGAAGATAAAAGTAGAATCTGCTTAAGATATCTGAAGAGATTAGTTTTTATTTCATCTATGTAATTAAAGCTTTTGCATCTTCTTCAAATCCCTTGACACAAGACAACAGGCACTCTACCCAAGGACACAATTATTAAGGTAAAACTAAAGGTTTCCCTGTCCAGTTGCATATAACTGTAGGGGGCGATACTCAGGTTTATTTCTTAGCTGAGGGAGCCAGTGTTATCTGAGGAGATTTTGTGGTAATGTGGCCAGCATGACTATACATCACACAAAAAACTGTTACCTTCCCACTGAAGTGGTACCTATATATTTACTTGTACAGTACTTGCTTGCTTTCGAACTGCTAGGGTTGGCAGGAGCTGGGCAAGTTAACTGGAGCTCACCCTGTCATGTGGCACTTGGGTCTCAAACCCAGGCTGTCAGACAAGCTCAGCGTCTTTAAATGCTGAGCTACTGCGTCACTATTAAGTAGATACCATAAATGACAACTGGGCGTAAAACAGAAAAAAGGGTATAGATCTTTTAGCTTCTAATTTAAAAAAGGGAATATATTTTCTAATACTTGTCAAAATATGGAAGGCAAGTGAAATATTTCAGTAACTTATCACAGTATGCATTTAAGCCACTGAGAAATAATTTGCCAAGACAGCTAAGATTTTAAACCAGGTAGGGAAACATGGATCCCGCTACACACATTAATCATCCATACTAACAACTAGATCTTGTTTAACTACAGCAGAGATACGTGCTGAGATGCAAGGGCAATTAGGCCCTTATTATTCTAGAATCCTATTCAGGCCTCGTTGAGACAGATAAAATGGGACACATTTTCCCTTCTTAAAACAGTCCCTCAGATCTATAGAAAATACTGCAGCGCTGTACTAATACTGTACATAATATTAGTATTTTATCTGCATGATAAAACTGTGAAATTAGTAGTTTACTTAAAATTGTAGTGCCTATAATCTTTCTTCCTTGAGATTTGTGTGGAAGACTGTTTTTCCATATCATGAAGTGCTTTCTAATGTGTCAAGAATGAAAAAGAATCGATCAAATACAGGCCACTAACTACATCTTACCATTTGGGTGTTTCTCTCTTTACTGCAGGGGTGTCAAACTCGATTTCACTGAGCCGCATCAGGGTTTTGTTTTGACTTTGAGGGACCAGGGTGGGCCAACAGTTTGACGTCACTTGTGTCAGGGGGGCGCGCCTGTGGCGGCCTGAGCACTCTGCCAGCGAAAATGCCCCGAGCTCCATTTTCAGCTGCAACAGCCTCCTGCAACCCTCTGCCAGCAAAAACGGAGCTTGGGAGGGCTCCCTGCAGACAGATCTAAGCACCTTGTGGGTCGAATCTGTCCCTTGTGCCTTGAGTTTGACACCCCTGCTCTACTGGATGCTGTTCTGCTTGTCTACTTTTCCGCATTCATCCACACCCTTGCTCACCTCCATTTATCTGTTTAAAACAATTGCAGCAAACTTCTGAAGGTAATCTTATCTAAAACCCATTCTACTTTTACTTTCCAATGAAGACAAAAGCAAAATCTTTCCTAAACTCCTCTCCTAAACTTAATTCAAATTGACTGAACTTGTGTACTAGATCTGCCCCCTACTGGACTTCCTCCAGTATTCCTCTATTTGCACTGTTAGTGATTTCCTATGTTTATTATTATACAGAGTCTATTGGCATTTTTCATTTCTGTCTTATCTAGCATTATACTTTTTGTAGAATGAACAAAAATGCAGTTTTGAGGAAAGGGCCCAGAAAACTGCTACTTCTATATGTCAGGGGAGAAAAAGAAATGATTAACAATCATTTACACTTATGAATTTTTGTTTTTTGTGCTTCTTTTTAATCATACTGTATTTTTAACAGGAAAGCTGGATGCAGGTATTCTTCTTTTCTGATAATTTCTATCCTTTTGAAAGTATCTCATCCAGGTTATTCTGCATGAGTCTGAATTTGAAATTTCTACCCCAACTCACTCCAGACCGAATTATTTTCGGTTGACAGAACCGAGCAAAATCATATTCAACACCACATATAAACTGGATCGCTTATTACATTTTCACATTTAGGTGGTAGAAGACATATTTATGTATTTCAAAACTTTAAATTTCCTCTTAGCAGGCTGCTCAATAAGTATTCTCAACCTGAGTAACTGGGTGTCAATCACCTTAAAAGGTCTATTTTATAAACCAGCTCTAAGTTTTTAAGAACCCTTTTTGACTTTTTTGCAGACCTGCACAATAGCTTTGTATATTAAGTAACTGCGTCCTCTGTTTTGCTGTCAGTAAATAACCAACTACTCATTTAACATCTACTGTACATAAAAGGCTGGGAAGATTATCTGTCAACTTAGAGTGAGGTACCATCAATATGCTAATGATACTCACAGATACATCTCTTCCTGTAGTGCGCTAAGCAATGTTGTAACTGCCCTCTCTTGGTGCCAGGAGGCTGCTGTGGTCTGGATGGAGAGCAATTGGCTAATATTGAACCCTAGAAAGATGGACCGACTTTGAGTTTAAGGATCCTTGGATTTTGCAGATTTACCATTATTGGTCATGAAAGGGATTGCATTGCCCCAGATGGATTTGGTGCATAACCTAAGGCCGTGATGGCGAACCTATGGCACGGGTGCCACAGGTGGCACACAGAGCATCTTGCTGGGCACACAAGCTGTCAGCCAACTTACTTCCAGCTGGGCATGCACATGCGATTACATGTGCACGCATGCACAACTGCAGAGACCCAGCTGGTCTTTGGGCATCTGCTATGCATGCGCACGATTGCAGCTGGTCTTTGGAGCTCTCCTGTGCATGCACATGCGATTGCTCGTGTGCCTGAGTGCCTGCATGCAGCATGCATGCATTGCACATGCAAAAGCTGCATGCATGTGCAGATGGTGCAGTTGCACATACAGCACATGTGAAGGAGCCGCACACAAGTGCAGATGGCACGCGCAAAGCATGTACTTTTTGGCACTCGGCAAGTAAAAGGTTTGCCACCACTGACCTAAGGGGTCTCCTGGATGCATGATTCCTGCTTAAGCAGTTGGCACTCATGGCCAGGGGGGCTTTTGCACAATTGCGAGTCTTGTGCCAATTATGCCCATTCCTGGACTAATGTGCCCTTCTCCCAATCACTCACTCCCTGGTCATCTCCAGTTTGGACTATTGTAACACATAGGGCTATCTTTGAAGAGCATCTGGAAGTTTCAGTTAATTCAAAATACAATGGGCCAGATTTACGTAAGACTCAGTATGTGCATGTGTCACCTCTTTTGTGGGAGCTGCAATGGTTGCTTTCAGGTGCAATTCAAGGTGCCAGTAACTACCTTCAAACTAAACTAAAATAAACTAAACTAAACTAAACTAAACATGCAGAGATTTTACTGAAGGTTTTAGTGAAATATTTATGTGAGCATCATATTGCTGAAGAATAAATCTGAGTATACATTTTTTTTCTGCTATACATGCATGCATAGTGGAAACTGCTAGATCTTGTAGGTACAGTAGCTTTCCACTTTCCCCTCATTCTAATTATTTTGGATCACTGAATTTGGATCTATATCCAAACAGTGTCTGTGCAAATGTTATACCATATCTTTGAAAAATAACAATGCTTCATCATGAATATTACAAATTCATGCTCCCATATAAATTAGATTACAATTTGTGAAGAAAAAGAGGTAGACAGAATTCAGTGCCACATTTTTGAGGCATCTCACCTCATTTACTTACTATAATTATATACATCCATGAAAATGGATTCTTTACAGACTGGGACAAGTGAAAAAAAGAAGAAAGAAAGAAATATATTTCTTAATTCCTAACAGTTTAAAACTGACTAATCTGTGATGAGAAGGATTCAGAAGATCTTTAAACAGGCATGGCTCATTTAGGAGATTTTGGAACAGAGCCAAAGGACAAAATCTCTCCCCTGCTCCCATTTCATATATAGACGTTTCTTGCTAACCTTGAAGAAAATGATTTCTTGAGGTAGTTGTCCGACTTTACCTGATAGGAGATCTAGCTATTAAGACTGGTATTGCATAAATAGCACAAGCATCGTTTAAATCTACATTGCACACACTGAATATGGTAGCTGCTTTTCCTCTCCAGGGTTTCTGAAACAAACAAGTTTAGGAATATACTTAGGGAAGATCATATGATGAGAAAGCTTTTTCCTTGAATCATACAGATGTTGCCTATGAAAAGAAAAAAAAATCTTCAGGAAGTTTCTCATTTGAAAGCTTTGGATCACTGTTGGTTGACCTTAGAAACTATGCTGAGTTGATCTTGATTATATTCGGATGAGACCATCTGGAGATTCTAGTCTACTAGTCAAAATTAAGAAACTTCTTGAAAGAAGGAAGGACCAAACTCCTTCTACAGTGCTATCAAACAAACTCTAGGGATTGATTGATTGATTGATTTCCCATCGTTATTATTTTGATAATGCTGTGAGGTGAATTGGGCTGAGAGAGAGTGACTGGTCCAAAGTTTGCCAGAAGTCCAGATGTAATGTTTGTGGATCGACTTCATCTAAGGGTGTTTTTTTCTGTAGTCATCTGTCTGTCTGTCTGTCCATCCATTTGTCCACCCATCTCTCTCTCTCTCT
>JAEANM010018278.1:0-10029 GCA_017656035.1 Myanophis thanlyinensis | reverse complement strand
GGGTTCGATACTCTCTCCATTGCTGTGTAATCTATCATGTGTTATTGTTTGAAATCTTAAAAATTATTGGAATTATTTAAAATAAAAAAGCCATATCTGTCAGGGAACTAGTTTGAATAAACTATATAAATATATATACCACTGTTACTGGATTAACCATAATTTCTAGATGGGGAAAATTCTTTAGGATAAAGTAGGATTTTGAACTCTTTGCTCTTTTATTTATTCTTGCAGTAAAATTTCACATCTATATCTGTATCTGCCTGACTGAAGCCTTCCTATGTGATACCCACTGACCATTTCAATTCATTTTAGGGAATTCATGATTTTTGTTTTTAAAAAAAACCATTGGGAGGGGACTTTAAACAAACCAATTAAACATGATCACTTATCACACTGTTTAAAGTCAACTGTTTTCTCAAAACAGAATCTTAATGGTATTTTTTTGTTGTTCTGTTTTTTGTTCTTTTTTTGTTAGCAACCCAACTACTGGAGCTTTAAGGTCAGTACTTCCAATTTTCCCCCTCCATGCTTTTATTTTAAACAAATGCATGCGCTTACCTACCTTTTCTCTGTATTTTATGTGTGCATAGGCAGGTATGTCCATGAGGGAATGGGCAATAGAAAACTCGGTTTCCTTAGCCCTTTTTCTTGCACCACATTTCTTATTTTTAATAGGCAGCTCTTAATTCCCCAAACATATTTAGCTGGTCCTGTTATTGGACAGAGCTAGCTGGCTGCTTCAGGAAGTTAATTTTAGATGAAAGGCAGAAAACTATGTGTGTGACTATACATGTTTACACACATACATGTACATACACACAAAGATGCATGCATATGTGGATATACACACAAAGACACACATTCATATACACACCTATTTTGCCAGAAAATGGTATAAGTAAAATGTTCTGCTCCAAATCAATAAACTTGATCCACCTTTGCTGTTAATATACACCTTTGACATTTGTTGCATTGCTTACATTTGCTGCCAACTTTGTAATCATTAAGTGGTCTTGGAACCTGTTTTACCATCTGCAAGTACAGAACTGCAGCTGTGGGAGCTAAGAGAATTAGATATTACAAATAGATGTACAACTTTCCCAACTGCTTACAAATGATTACAGCCCTGGAAGACAGCCATGCGAAGTAATAGGATAGCAAAGTAGACGGAAGAGCACAAGAAGTTGTTTTATACCAATTCGGTTTATTGAAGCGGGCATGGGAAAAGTGCAGCTTCCAGATGTCGTTAAGCTCCAACTCTGTCCTATCCAGCATGACCAATGATGAGGGATAACAGAAGTTTCAGTCCAGTAATATTAGTACAGCTACACATGGCTGATCCCTGATTTATATTTGTTTATTTCATCCAGCAAGGACTCTGTAAATATTGCACGCAAAGGACTGTGACTTCATTTGCTCCCAATTCTTCTAAAAGCACACAGTCTTATCAATGATGTTATGGCTCATTGCTGGAAGAGTCAGTAGAGTAATGAAACCATGGAGGAAGACAATAAATGGAAACAAGTTTATTGCATTTATGGGAAAGAAACACAGAATTGTGCATGGTCCAAATGACTGGACTCGATAGCTGCACTCACTGAAGTACATAATGGAACTATAGTACTTAATTTGTTGATAAATGCCTGTGGATAATCTTCTGGTTTCAAAATAGTGAACCATGGTTCGGCAGTTTTGGTCTAAATATTAAATGTTAACAGTTCCCAACAGCAGTCTGTGGATAACTAGCAGTCTGCAAGAGTATTGCAGCTGATCCAGTCAATACTTCATAAAACTGAAGAATTCAGCTGAGAACACCAGCATCTCACAAGATTTGGTAGTATGAGATTTCTATCATTTTAAAGAAGGAAAAATTAATATTAATTGTCATTAAATTTCAGGTTTTTTGCAGATATATATTGTATGAGATGGAATTCAGGGCCACCATATTGTTCACCCTTAACATTTCATGGTGGTATACGTTGATAATCACGTACCTGTTTTCCAAAGGATAGAAATGCTCATTATTCTAGATGCCAAACACTATCAAACACCAAATTCTTTACTGAAGAGAAGTGAATTTCATTTCAAAACAGTTCTACATGATTATTTTTCTTTTACACACCAGTAATAATCTAGGATGCTTGCCCCAGCTGCTTTAAATAGGGGTAAAGATTGGACTTGTATAATCACATATTCAAAACCATATGTTTATTTATTTTTTATTTATCAAATTTAGAAACCACTCCTTTCCCTCACATAGGGACATCTTGCAAGCAAACTACAATATCAGAATGCATGCAACATTTTAAACCAGAACTAAAGAAACCATCTTTTCATAAATGCAGGATATTATCCTAAGACTGTGAGACAGAACAGAAAAATGTAGGCTTCTGCAAAAGTAAGGATTATTCCTCAAGTAAACCACAATGCCCACACTCTCAGCTTTTGTTTTTTTTGAAAAAGATCAAGTTTGTAACACTTCTAGAATCTGAGGTATAAATATCTTATTGTCACAGGCTATTTTAAGACCTTTTCTTGGTTTTCAGTGGATGAATGAACATTCTTAGCAATGACTCACATACTGCACACATGGTTTGAAAAAGGAAATTCCTTTCTTCCTAGTTAGAAGAATTTGCTACTTCACTTTAAAAAAAAGAAATCTAGGCTTTTGCTAATAGTATTATTGGGTATAACACATCTATCTAAGAACTAAAGGCAGGAGCAGGACTAGGAATTTGTCGTATTTTAAACTCATGCCTTGCATTTAAAATAGAGGATTTTTTTAGCATTAGAAAAATATCCTGCCCAGACACACATATATATTATTTGCCATTGCAAGTTGTAAAAAAAAATAAGCAAGAGCTGTGAGACTGTGGCTTAGGTAACACAAAATGCTAGACTAGATTAAAACTGTTGTACAGTTTCTGATTCATTGTGTTGCAAAAGTTAAGATACTGGCTTAGTGTATATGAATTATGTAACCATATTAAGCCTTAACAGTATTCATTAGTTTGGACATAACATGTTTACGGGAACATAGATACAGTGCTTTGTTAATTCAGATTTGACAGATTAAGTTTTATTTGAAGCAAACCTACAATTCATATCAATTCTGCACAATGTGATTATTCCCATTTTGGTAGAATAAATAGATATGTTGGGATTTTCTTTTTCAGAAATACCAAGGTGATGGGCATATTTAAAGTGCTGTAGATTGTAATGGTCATGCAACTGGTTAAAGAATAGAGAGGGGTCTGGTCTTTCTATGTGCCCAAACCCAGTAAAATTATAAATTTTCATTTATCTTACTTTCTGCATGAGATCTGTCCCACTCTCATTAGCGAAGATTAGTCTTTTTTAAAAATTAGTCTTTTTTTCCCCATACTGTGGCAGCCTCCCGCCTCTTCGTATTATCTGAAGCTTAAGAATGCACAGACCATAAACAATTTGAAGAAAATCACATATTTATTAAATCTATCTGCTTTCTTTCTCCCCACAAATGGCACTCAAGACAATTATCAATAATAAAAATAAAGATAACAAAATGATAATCAAAGCAAAACACAGCAATTAGAACAAATAAAAGTAGATGAATTTAAAAAAGTAAAGTAATAAAAGTAAAGTAACAAAAAAATGGGTAAAAAAAGAGAAGAGGGGACAGGAGAAGGTATTGCAGAAGGTGACAGCTATGGAGAAAGGGGCAATGGAGACAAGGGGCAGGCTAGACAGCATCAGTGCTTAAGACTGCCTGTCACGTTCTGGCCACTGCTCAGTTTCATTACCAAGCTTCAGAGTTTTAGTCTCTCTGAACTCGTGATTGCTGCTGTTTAATGCCAGATAGGTATGTAATACTTTTTTTTTGTCATCCCCAACTTGATCATGGATGAGAATGCTGACCTGGCCTGTATCACTGAAATTTCTTTATGCACAGAGGGGTGAAGTCTGAAATGTACCTCAGCTTTCAGATGTGGCACTGACTGACTCCTAAGCAAGCTGAATGTTGTCTTTTGTGAATCTCCAGTAGTCGCTAGAGGCCCTGACATGGACATCACCAAGTATAAGATCCTATTTGTGCTGATGGAGATTGCTTCCTCCCTTCCTCATGCTATTGTCTTCATTGGCAGTGGAATTTTCTAGGATAGGGGTGGGCAATTATGACTCCTCCATGCTGGCTCAGGAATTCTGTGAGTTGAAGTCCACGAGTCATGAAGGAGCCGTAATTGCCCACCCTTCTTCTAGGAGGTCCAAGGTGTGAGATAGTTCATGGCTGTCATGGATCTGGCCCAAGTTACTCTCAAAGGGGGCCAACACATTAGATCTGCTGTTAGTAGTCTCCAGGCAGTAGTATTGTGATCTGGATTTGGGGGGGCATTATAATTAATCCATTCTCACAAACAGAACACTCTCTCTTGACCTTGGAGTTCTCCACAGTTGCCACCCACCGCTGGGCGGTGGAGCCTATTTGATTGTCCTGTTCCAAGCACTGATGGGCCAGGGTGGTTTCAGAAGGACCTTGGGATTTTTCCTGAAACTCTGTTACATTCTTCAGCAGAGGCTTTTGTTACAGCTTGAAATGAGTAGGTGATGAGGATCATTCACTACTATGTAAGCAGTCTCTATATGTGGACCTTATAGAGCCCCATTGTTTACCAAGAGATTCAGAAAAATGAAGCGACATAAGAGACACTTAGAACACATTTCAGGAAAAGAGCAAGGATCTTTGATCAAGCAAAGGTAAGAGACTATATTAGGACTTACCTTGTGATGATAAGGGCAGTTTAATAACTTCTCAATCCAGGTAGCAGATTAGCATCTCTGTTTTAGGTGAGCAAGTTCATCTGGGTATGGAAGAACCTGAGCAGCCCTTGCAGGGTCACTACGAAGTATACACTTGCTCAAGTTCACCCAGAGTTGGACTGGCTGGGCACATCCTTTGGAGGTGATGGAGACAAGCTTGAACCTTGTTATCTGAGAGGAGTTCAAACCAGTTGCTCTTGAGGACAGTTTCTTGGGGCAATGAATTTGGCTACCTGTGTTTTGGACTCATGCCCTTCCTGGTTGATTAAGGCTTCCCAGGAGGGTGCATGTGGTTAGGGTCAAGCAATGATTAATGCCTATTTGCAGGAGGGAATTATTTTGTCTATAGGTGTAAAATAATATGTAAAAATCCAGCTTGGAAATAATATTATGTTATTCTTGGTTGGGGTCTGATATAAATCTTGCCAGATGGGAGACTATCTGCATCAAGGTCTATGAAGTATTAGGAAGGGATTATCTTCATCCTCTCCCTAAGGACATCTAAAGATCCTATCAGATCAGTGAGCATGCTCCTGATCTTTTCTCTTAAACATGGCCATTTTATGGAATATAGGAAAAATGCCTCTTCTGTGATGACTCCTGCCCTATGGAACACCCTTCCACTTGAAGTTTGGCAGACCACTATTCTTCTAGCCCTCCAAAAAGCACTTAAGAGCTTATTTTTTCTCTCCCAAGCACTGGGATAGGGTGAGGTGGATGAAAGGATATAATAAGGATGTTGAAGTTTAACTTTAGTGTTACATTTTTAATGTTTATGGTTTTAATTGATTTATGTATTCTGATTTTACAGTTGTTTTAATTGTTGATTGCAAACTGTCTAGAATTCAGCATACAATAGCCAGCTATATAAATGTTTTAAATAAATAAATTAAATTTTGTTAAGATGCAAAACATGGTTTGCCTCCAAGCCAGTTTTGCTCCAGTTTGTAGAAAGAAAAAGAATATCGGCATTGCCTGAAGTAGTGTTAGATAGTTTAGGCCTGAAGCAAATCAAATTACTGTGTTCTATTCTAATCTGAATCTCATTTTAATTTTTTAAACACAAGAGGTATATTAAAATCTACCCAGGCTACTTAACATATCCTTTCCCATCACTTGCTACCTTATAACGCTTTGGCTCAAAGCTCAAAGCTCAAAGCTAAGATTCTCAGTTTATGCTGAATCCTGATATAAATGCTGAATCATATAATTAACACTCTTCTGATTATTGGCAGCTTGCTTTTCAGACCTGATTTGTAATGACTACTCTAGGAAAAGGTATATGCTTCCAACTAGAAAGAAATATCAACTGGGAGAAAATAAATACTAGTCATTTTTGGTGTGGTCTCAAAGCTACAACACTGCATGAAAGGCTACAATCTCATTGAGAATTTAGATGGGTAAAACTGTAACTATATAACATCCTGTCAAATTGCAGGTGAGATCTCACTTTTTATAATTTTATACAATAATTCATTCAAAAGACTGCCTGCATGTGGATAACAATCTGTTCCAAGAAAAGGATTACAGCCTGGTCTTTTCCCTGATATGTTCAGAGGATTTCATTTTAGTTTTAAAAATATACATTTTAATATGGAAAATGTTTTTGTTGTGTTAGTTGCACATGCAATCTGGAGCAATGTAGAAATAAGCCAAGGCTCATTTCCAGGATGACTCTGCATTTTTTTCTAGGTGATGAAAGAGAAGAAATTATGGTTCTTGGTGAGAACCTTTGAGAAAGATTTGACCAGGAAGCAGACTATTCAAGATGTTTAAATCTACACTTGAAATTTGTAATAGTAACAGAAATGTGCAAACCCTATATTTTCCCTTCCTCTCCTCATAGAGTCCATGCAATCAGACAGGAGCCAGTCTGATTCTCTTCCTAACGCTTTCTTTATTTTCTGGGCTCAACACATGGCAGTAAGCTTTGTAAAGCAAGCACTTTGGGGCAGGTTTAGTTTCTGTATGCTCAGATTTAGAGTCAGAAGCCAATATCGGTCATTGACTGACACATATAAGGGTAGGCATATACAAGTCAAAGCTTTGTTTTTGCTTTTTGTCAAATGCGTATGCTGTATTCAAACAATATGAGACATTGGAATTCAAAAATTTATGTTTTGTGTATGATGAATTCTATGAAACTCAAAACTTCTCCATACTGCTCTAATAAATACTTTGGGAATATATTACTCTTGCTGCTGTAGATTCCATGTAGTCAATGTGGCAAATAACCTTAAATTAACCTCTTCATCTCCATGACCATGAATACACTCTATCATATCTTATAACAAAAAGTTCTGAAGGATTACTTTTTTCTCTCTTGTCTTAAGAGTGAGTTTCATTGGAGAACTTTGAGTTAGAGGACCCTTGGAGAGGGTGAAGGAGAAGGTGTTCTTCAAATCTACCATAAGTATTTGTATTTTATGAATAGATATACAGCTCTGTCTGTGCTTCTTTTTTTATTCAAGTTTTTATTATTATTATTTTTTATGTATTACAAATATATCATTTTGTGAACAGTGTGATACCTGGGTGTCAATCCTCTTAATATAAACTTTTAGTATTGATCATACATCTTACAATTTTACAGTCATAATCTTATATATTTCCAGTAATAATATTCTTATTTATTAATTATACTCTTCATTCTTCACTTATTCAATATTTAATCATCTCTTTTTAGTTCCCATCCTAATTTTCTATATATCTTACTTTCTATCTTCATTCACATCTTGATCATATTAACATATTTAACCATCTATACAATTCTAGTACTAACATTATACACATTATATTAAAATCATCTATCTATTAATTATTCAGGTATAATATCTATTCCATTATGCCTCTTATATGTTTCCAAACATTAAAAAATGCATATTAATAGACTATAGCTTCCTCTTACCCATTTCTGGTTCTAATTTCCCTTCTTTGGAGCCTTTCTTCAATCAAATGTTGTGTTTTATTGATCCCTCTCTTTCTAATTTCCCTACATATTCCTATCTATAATTATGCTGCTACTGCCTTGGCTTTATAAATCTCTTTTTATCCATCATCCCTTATCTGCATTACATCTTTATTTGTTTGCTTTATCATTAAATTTTCAACTTCCATTTTTTAATCCTGTATTTCTCTCACTTTCACCCTTTTGGCTGTTTGTGTTGAGTTTTTCTTCCTTTTCTATCTTTTCCCTATAGTTAATTTCTACAAAATCCACCCTTCCCCCTAAGTCTCTCTCAGATAATCCTTCCTGTTTCTTCACTTTCTCTTTTAATTCTATTAACAAACTCTCTCCCTGCGTTATTTTCTCATTTCTTATTTTTCTTAATGTCAACTCCTCTATGTCATTGTGTATTGTTTGCTGAATTGGTTGCTCTATTTTAACATCTTTTGTTTCAGATAGCTCCTCCTCTTCCTGGATGTCTTGATTGCTTGTAGTATTTTGTCACATAAAGTCCAGCTCTTCTTCCATAGCCTCCATTTGATTTTTTTATGTCCTTACAGCCTGATCTCCTGATCTCCTTTATATTTTGTATCATTGACACCATCTCCTCCCAAATCTCCATTTTTTCCTGCTGCTGAAGTATCTTATAAAATTTTGTTATATCTCCTTTTAGTCTCTTTATTCAGCAAACAATTATTACCTAGTTTCTTCTCATTTATTTTTATTTATTTATTTATTTATTTATTGGATTTATATACCACCCCATTCTCCCTAAGGACTCGGGGCGGTTAACAGCTGATAAAAAACAAAGAAGTACAGAATATCATTTAAAATCAATTAAAACAATTAAACAGGCCGTAAGTTAAATAACATTTTAAAATTACAATTTAAAACTGATTAAACACCCATAATTTAAAACAAATTAAATACAATTTAAAATTGATTTAAAATTAATTTAACCCTCAGGTATCAGGCGAGGCCAGCTCGTTGAAATAAATGGGTTTCTGTTCTATAATCTCTATAGTTTCAAAACTCTCTTACTCAACAATCAATCAGTCTATTCTTCTATATAATCCCAAGGAGTCTTTCTTTAGAACAATTTTAATAATATAATAGTATTTTATAGTCCTTCGGGGTTGTCTCACAATGTATGTCCTTATTCCACAATATCTTGCACTTTCTTCCATCAGCAGTGTTGAGCTGAATTTAGGATCTGTATTAAATAAAGTGTTTCTTTTTCAGTTTTTGTGTTTTTATAATAGATTAATTTAAGTCCATAAGTCAAAAAGATATCCAATCAAAGCTTTGCCAATTTAAAAAATCAATTTTATGATTTTTTCCAATTTTTTGCCTTCCTCCTTTAAACTTTGTCTGCCATTTTAAACTGACTCATTTCCTCCCCCGTTTTTCTCTTCGCTACCTTTTAGAGTGGTTATGGGGATTTTCTTTTTCAGATAGTCTTTTTGGTGGGGGTGGGGGTGTTAAAATAGTGGTAAGATAAAAATTCTTCTCCCACAGTTCCTCCACCACTCAGCAACTCTGCTCCTGCATTGGCTTAGATGGTCATCATTGGCTGTCCCAGCTTCAGGCAGACATTTTGCCTGCCTCTTTATCCTGCCATAGCTAGAGAGAATTAAGCCTGGGGGTTCACCGGGAGAGTTGCATTCTCTCCCCGACCTCACTGGGTACCCCTCCTTTGCTTCGCCCCACCTTCAAGGTGGCTTTTGGCTCTATCCAGAGCCCACAAGTGGGGGAAGGCTAGTGCAGAAGCAGAGTGAGCCATTCCTGCATCTAGTAATGCCACAACATCAGCCAGAAGTCCCCTACCTGTGCTTCTTAAATTGATTTCATAAGGGAGGTATAAGTAATATTCTGCGTAGACAAATATTCATGACAAAATATTGCTAAGTTTTATTGCTATGGATGGTTTAGGAGAAGAAGGAAACTGAATTAATGCTTTGTAATATGATATATTGCTTCTTACTCCCCTATTCTGAGATCTGAGAGACTAGGATCTTGTTTTTTTCCAGATTGAGGTGAATTCAACAACAAAAACAACAACAACAATGCATTTTCTTGCTTAATGCTGACAGACATCTAATATTTATAATTACTGTTGAAAGCACAAACCAGAATATTGCACAACATAAAGAATGGAGAAAATCTGTACTTATTGCATATTTAAGAAATGATCAAGAATAGAGTGGAGATCCTAATTCAAATTAGTATATTCTGGATTAACATACATCAACTTGATGTCTCTTGAGTGCATTTGAAATATA
>JAEANM010018277.1:0-12692 GCA_017656035.1 Myanophis thanlyinensis | reverse complement strand
GCCAGCATAGCTGGCTGAAGAATTCTGGGATTTGAAGTCCACAGCTCATAAAGGGGCCACAGTTGCCCACCCCTGCTGTAGACTGTTCCCCAAAATTAAAAATGAAATCCTGAATTCTAGTCACACATTCCTATGACAAATATTTGTAAAGGAAATTGAGATATCACTTTCAAAAGACCATATGCACAACATTAAGTTTCCTCAAGCACAATGAGTGACCTCTTTGATGGACCACAAGTTGCATAGGCCTGATTCAATTTGCTATCCATGAGATATCTGCATTAGCAGAGAGCTCTATTTGAGACTGGGGGCAAAGGTGGAAGAAAGTAAAGAAAATGAGATTGTACTGCAAACAAAAAAAATTGATAAAGTATATATTACCCAAATTTTAATAATCGTATTTTATAAATAGCCTTACCAAATCAGTGAAGATATTTTATAACTAGAATTATAAATGTTATTGATACAGGAGAACTTGCTTACAATTAGAGTATAAAGCTCAGCTGTAAGCTTTTCAGCATAGATGTTTTAATGTTATAAATCTATATCTAATTATTTATAATCTCTCAATACCATTTCTCCAGGGGAAGGGAATACAAATTATGTATATGTTCTGTACATACACACCCCTTTCTTAACTACTTTGTTATAATACCATTTTGATCTAATATTAAAATATAATTGTGAATTGAGAAATTCACAATATTAAGTTTGTGTACAAGGAATAGTCTTAGTATAGATACAATTTTGGATAAGTTATTTAGTTTCATCTTGCTTCATCCTTAATGCAATAGAGCCTGAAATTTCTTTTAGCGAATTCAGAGCAATCAATTGAATCTGGATTTGGAGACATCTGATTTGTACAAATAAACTAGTTGGTTTGATGAACAAGAGTAGATCATCTTGTGTAGTTTGAATTCTTTTTTTCTTCTGCTTGCTTCTTGACACAAGAAGATCAGACATTTGTTTCTGAACTCAGTGTTGTACATGTCTACATTTCATAGTGTGTGGCTATAATTTATGTATTATATTTTTATCACTATGTTTTTTTCCCAAAGAACTCAGAATTGTGGGAATAGCCTTTCTTTCATTATTTTATCATACTGTAAAAGAGAGATGTGACTGAAATATTGTGATTGGTTCAAATTAATCCAGTATTACTCAAAATCCCTGAAGTTTTGTATCCTGCTCTTAAAGGAGATACTCAGACAAGAGATTCAGATTTTGGCTGCAGAACTGATAAGATATACTGAAGAGTTATTGTGATTATCTGTTTGGCATGCAGACAGTTGATAAATCTTTCAAATACTTTCAGCTGCCCTTAAGAAGTATGCTTACATTTAAAAAAAACAACCTGTGACTGTGTACAAAAGCTGACAAAGACATTTTTATTTCAGCTTATTATAACTTCTCCAGAATATACTGACTTAGAGATGACCTTGAAGGAAATAGGCAATAACCATTCTGTAAACAAAGAATTTGTTTGTTTTGTATAAACAAAGAGGGCTGAAACTTTTCTTACATTCTGGGAAGCGAGGAAGTATTCAAAATAATTCAGGCAGGTTCTTCCCTGATTTCGTTGGAACATAAGACAGAGAAAAAGTATGGGTAGCCCTTGTTCACTGACTGCCTTATTTAGCAACTGCTCAAAATCACATTGATGGAAAAAATGCTTAGTGACCAATCCTCACATTTATGAGCAGTGCAGCATCCCATAGCTATGTGACTGCCACTTGGGCTCTTTGCAACTGGCTTATGACAAAAGAGTTAACTAGACAAGGAGGAAGTCTTAGTCATGTGATATTTTGTTTAATGACCATAGTAGTTCACAAATGGGAAAGTAAGGTCTTAAGCTAATCACAGACACATGATTTTTTCCTTAGTGACTCTGGCAAGTAAGTGACCATAGTTTCCAGTCTAATTGTGGTCGCTAAAGCAAAGTGATATTGATATCTTAAGGACATATAGTATGCCTCGTGTTTATTTGGGGCAATTGCTGCTTTGATTTAATTTATCAAGCAATAGTGAGCTTCTGTTAACTGTCTATAAGGAGTAAGGAAACGACTTTGACTAAGATGTATGAAAAGAGTTACATAGGCAGAAAGAACTTAAATTTTTTTAAAGTCCACAATATAAGATTCAGATTCAAATCAAGGTAAGATTCAGAAGTCTCTCGGTTAGAAGCCTCCCTGACTCATTGAACTATAAAGAAGAAGAGAAGGTACACAGACTTGCAAGATTCTATTATTATAGCCAATCTCACTAAAAGTACTTTTAGCCTTCTTGTGGAATTGATTTCCTGCTCTGGTCTATCTAATGCTCTGGCACTAGTTTTCATGTTCATTTTATTTTTAAGAGCTAGTTCTAGTTGTCTAAATCAGTGTTCTTGGCCACTTTAAGACCTGTGGACTTCAACTCCCAGAATTCATAGCACAGTTGGCTGGGGTATTCTGGGAATTGACATCCACAGGTCTTAAAGCAGTGGTGGTGAGCCTCTGGCACGTGTGCCAGAGGTGGCACTCAGAGTCCTCTCTGTGGGCACGTGCACCGTTGCCCCAGCTCAGCTCCATCACATTTCTTGCTGTCGTTTTCAGGGAAACAAAAGTTTTCCTGCAAACAATGAAACAGAAGTTTATGAAAGAAAAAGATCTCACTTCTTGCAGAGCTGCTGGTGTTGTAATGTCCCACCTCCTGCTGGCCAGCTGGTCTTCGGGTCTTTGCCCCATGCTTGTGTGCACATGCACGCGTGATTTGCAGTTTGGGCACTCGGTCTCTAAAAGGTTCGCCATCATTGTCTTAAAGTGTCATGGTTGAGAAACACTGATCTAAATGATTAATTCTGGATTATATAATTCAGGTTTATGTTGTGAATTTTTTGTGAAATTTATGGTCTGAAGTTGAAAAATATAATAAACAATTTAAAATATATATTTTACACTGTCTTGCTTTTATTCTTGGACAGCTAAATGGCTGTGGTTGTGCCAGATTTCTGAAATTAGTATTAGCAGTTAGTTAGCCTTCTCACTTGGAAAAAAGAAGTCAAGTGTTTTGGAAAAAAATCACTATGAACATACTTATTTTCATAAGAACTTATGGTAATGTTAACATGTCAGGCTGAGAAATAGTTTGGATGGCTGTTTTAAGAGCATGTTCATTATTTGTCTACACTGTCTGCTTCAACAGAACAAACTTTAAAATCAATGTGATATGGAAGAAAGAGGAGGTTCACATTTATGTATTCAATGATATTTACTTTGAGTGATGGATTACCAACCATTCATAAAGCATGGAGGGACGTTTGCTGTGAGATATAATTCTTGTCAAGTAAGAACAAAAGGAAAGCTCTTCATTGCCAATAAAATCAGACTTTTTTTCCTTACATGGGGTCACAAGTTACCACAGTCCCAAAGTATGCATATCATGTGATCAGGATCAAGGAGCATCATCTTGTACTGTATCTTATTTCTCTTTCTTCCTTGGTTATCGTTGGGTGATGGAATTTCTAGATGCATGACTGTCTGTTATTCCAAAATGCATAGACCTGTTTTCTATATGTCGACCCTTTGGTTATATTTCCTCCCAGGTTCCTTACCATCCTTGATTTCTTTCTTTTGGACATGTTCCACTTTATGTGTGTCTTCTCTAAAATGTAACAATAAAAAACTTTCTTCAGCATGCAGTCTGAACAACATGGAACATCAAGGAACAATGACATCTTTTAAAAACTAAAGCTTTATATTTGTTTCTAATTCTGTCTTCTGCACTGCGCAAATGTGAGATCTCATGGGCCACAATTACAGGAAGGTAGATTTCATTTTAAATTTAGGAGTAGGAGTAAGAAGTTAAACTGTGGAATCAGTGATTCCACTAGGTGTAATATTTCTCTGTTGAGCCTTTCAAGTATATCAGCTATATTTTGAGGCAGTTCTACACTAGATTTATTTAGCGTTAATAATTTTGTGCCACTTTTCAAAATTATTTTGTGATTATGTATTCAATTTATAATCAGGCAGGGCAAGATGGCAGAAAATCTTGTCCCCTTTAAAGCATGCATTGCATTCACAACACAGAAAAAAGAAGAGTGTTTTGGTTACATGCTTGGAACTGCCTTCTTGATATTTTTCATATGTGTCTGCACTCCCTATTCAAAATATGTTTGTAAGCTCAGAGAAATAAACAATGTATTCAAAGAAACTACAAAAAGACTTTAAATTCAACCAGATATGAAACTGAAAATAGAAGCTACAAATAGATATGTGCAATCAAAAGTAAAATAAGACACAAGATTGGAGAAGAGGATTTTTATATATTTAAATTTTTTAAAGGGTGGAAGTTTACCTACAGGCATATCATGTCCGTCTATTCATTCATTCATTCATTCATTCATTCATCTAAATAATTGTGTATACCTTGCAGTCCAGTGGTATTACAAAATATATGACATCTATAAATCCAGCAGTTTAAAAAACCTAAAATTGTTTTTGTAAATTTGTTACCTTTTGGCAGCTACAGCTATCTTGTGAAAACAGGATGAAGTATTAACAATATCAACAGATACAAGCCATTTCATTAGAACTCAAATTGATATCAGTTATCTGTAAAACCAAATGTGGAGATTAGATAATAGCACTCCTTACTCTTGACAAATAAATAGTATGTTCGTAATATCACACCATTCTCCCCAATAGTAACAGATTAATATTTTATAGCTTAAAGGGGAAAAAATGAATGATACACAGGAGGCACAAGTAATCATTCCTCTTTATTTTATTTCTAAACATCTCTCAATCCTTTTGCGTAGACAAGATAAGGGATGTGTTATATTTGTTTCATTTCTAAACACAGGTTTACAAAGATTCTTAAAACACTTATGAAAGGACATTACAACACATTGACCTCTAAAACTGTAGACTGAGACTGTCAACTATACAAAATATAATGCAAAATGCAAATGAAAGAAAGTTGTGAAAGAGTCCTTGGAGATGTATTTAAACATTCAAATAAAATCCAGGTTAGAGCTCTTCTTTTGTCCGCAAATTTTAGGCTAATTTAGTCCTTTAAAAGAGTTAAAAGTTAAAGAGAACTTTAAAAGTTCTCAACCTGTGGTCTGCCGTCCCCTGGGGGAGCATGATGTCGACACAGGGGGGTCCATGAAGGCTTCAAGAAATGCTATGATTTAAATATAGATTTAGCACTTAGGTGTCCGTGGCCATGGTCTGTGGCCACAAAAGATATTTAAAGGGGGTTGGCGATCCAGAAAAGGTCAAGAACCATTGCTTTACAGACATAGTAAAATTAGAGCCATGTTAGATGCAGATGGCAGCAGAAATCAGAAGAGATACTTCAGAAAAGCTTAAGCCATTTAATAAAATTTGTTAGTCTGAAAAGGTATTACTAGACTCCTGATCATACCTTTAGCAAGAAAGAATGGCTGTCTAATCTCCACTGTATATATGTAATAAGATTACCCTGAGAGAACATGCATTAATATTCAGGATTTTTTTGTCTAAAAACAACCTCCAAATAATCAAACATTCCCAAACGATCAAACAATAAACAAAATATTCCATGCAAGTCATTTGCTGGCCTGTGAGGGTATGCCAAATAGTTTTCAGTGGACATACATAGGTACTGAAACATTTATGTAGCCAGGTTACAAAGTGATCTAACTGTTTTGGTAAAATGTTTTAATAAAGGACCAAATAGTCCATTTTCTTAGCAAGTCTAAATATTAGGAGTCTGTACCTTGTGCACATTAGCCAGTATTAAGTAGCATGTTCTCCTGGTTATGAGAATATTGCCTCTTATTTGAGCAAAGAGCATATGTCAAATATTGTATTATTAATGCCAGAAAATATTTGGGGGTATGTTCTAATATTAGTAGACCCAATTGTAACTTTAGTGCTATAACAGTTTATATTCAGATGGCTGTCCATATTAAGCAGGGATTTGGGTATTTCTGTCACCCTTTCTTGACTTTTATCTTTACTACCATTGCAATTAACTCAATCTGTGCATAGTCTGTATGTATTTATGTCTATCAGAGCAAGAAAATAATATTTGCTCTCAAGTAATGGTAGAGCAACAGTACACTCTTTCTTCTAAGAATGAGAGAAAAGCTTTTTTTTTTATCAAGACAAAGACATCTATAATCCATAGACATCTATAATACTCTTCTCCGTCCCCCAGGAACCAATCAAATGTTCAGGATGTTAACGCAACCTTTTATCTCAGTTGTTCTCAGTCAGGTGGTAATTTGTATTCCACAGAGAGTGGAAAGCCTCCATAGATAGTAAGTGCTATTAGGCTTATCATCCCAGAATGTTATTGCCAGCAGTACATCTGCATATACTATGGCAACATGCTGTCTGTGCTTCATAATGATTGCTTGACCAATACTCGTTTGATAATACTTGCAAACATTCTTACACAAATTATTTTTCTTGCCACCTTGTTGTTGCATTTGTGGTTTCTCTACCCTTTAAAAATAAAATCATGCAACTATTAAAATTGGAGACTTTTCCAAATTTATCAGTTCAATATTGTCTCTTAAGAAACAAAATTATTAACAGATTGTCACTGGAACTTTACATTCCAGGTTTTTTTTTTCATTTAATTTGCTGTTGAACATAAAACAACTTATACTGCTCTCGAAAAATGTTCTTGTAGGAAAATATAGATTAACTTTCTCCAGCTTCATAGCCTACAGAATTACCTTGATTGCAAAATGCACAATTCCCAGACTGAATTTGAGGATTTGCAGTTCCATCATGTCTAGAGGGTGGAAAGGCAGGGATAGACTGTAAAACAGGGACTTATCTGAAGTTGATAAGCATTTAGGTCTCAGTACTATGAGAAAAATCAAAATAATGATGAAAACTGAAGCATAACTTTGATAAATTATGAATTATCATCCATCTAAATCAGGGGTCTCCAAACTTGGCAATTAAGTGACTTGTGGACTTCAACTCCCAGAATCCCTCAGTCCACAAGTCACTTAATTGCCAAGTTTGGAGACCCCTGACTAAATTCAGATGTGTCTTTAAAGTTACCAGCACAGTGCTGTTTTGTTCGGACAGTATACCAAGTATTCATTTTAGACCATACTCCTACTTGTAAATTCACCATTCTATGGAATATCCACAGTCAGTGGATAACTTGATAGCCCTTTGTCAAATCCTGTTCTGATATGAAATATTTTGATACATTAGTATTAAGAGTTCAAATATCAAATACAAAATAACATTTCAAATATCTCTGGGTTTTACAGTATAATTTATATAGAGAGGCACCATTATTTTCTGTTTCATATTCTCTGTTCCTCTCTTTACCATTTCTCATCTTTAAAAATTGTGATAGTGATACCCTCTGCTCCCAACTTGGTTAGGATACCTACCCACAGATTGAAGACTAGTGGATCAATAGAGCTTTTCCTTACCTGATGGTTTCCAGATATGTTGGGATTTTGCAAATTACACAAATGTAGTAAGAAATTGGGGTGGGGGGTGGGGGTCTGTGATCCCAACAGATTTGGAAAGACATCATTTGGGGGGGAGGATGATTTAGAGGGAAGTCTATCATGAGTCAACCTGGTCAGATAATTTAATAATAACAAAGTGTATTTTACTACAGTGGAACATAACATTTTGCACAGTTCTGTCAGTAATGTAAATGACTAATGATGTCATAGGTCAAAAGGATTTTTTTCTTAATCAGCATCATCTTTTGAAACTTTAATTTGAGTTGTTTTTCCCCTCTTCATGGTATCATCAAGTAGAATTATTTTCAGCATCTTTGCTTTGATTTTAATACATAATGTTCTTAATTTTTTAAAGCCAAAGCCATCTGAAACTGTCACAACTGATGAATCTGGGGTAAGATAGCAAACTAACCCCAGTGATTGTACCTCTACTTCAAGTTTATTCTTTTTATTGTTCTTTCCTCCACTGGTTTTTCTGTATTTGTCCTAGAAAAATGTATGCAGTGATTGATTTTGTTGTCAGTGTACCTATCAAACCGTACTACAGGCAAATTCAACTTGACCCTGTTAACAATATTATGGAAAGCATGGAAATGCATGTGATGAGTGAAGCATTTGTACGGATTTTGTGCACCAGCATGTAATTTTTTCCTATCACATCATACTTATAAACTGGAAAAGGACCCAGAGACACATATTCCACCTTTGCATTTGTTATTGTTTTCCTTTTTCCTGAATTATTCTGTATTCTGCTTTTTACATGATTTGCTTTCTGTATGATACCCTATAGAACAGTGAAGACAGTGCTAGAATCTCCATCACATTTTTCCGTCTGTTCCGAGTTATGCGATTAGTGAAGCTCCTTAGCAGGGGAGAAGGAATCCGAACTTTATTGTGGACATTTATTAAGTCATTTCAGGTATGTGTAACATTTAAAATAATTGTGTGTGTGTGTTTGTTTTTAGTCAAAATGCAATACTGATCCAGAGTGAAATACAGTATGGTGATGTGTATTATCAGGATGTTCAATATCTCTCTGTTGTGTATATATTTGTATGTATATTTGTGTGTCTATGTGTGTACATGTGCATGAGTATGCATACATGTACAGTACATGTATGTCTTACATGGATTGGAATATATATTTATATTATTTTATTTATTTTTAGTCATTTTTTTACATGTATGTGCTGCCCAGCTCCCTCAAAGAGGGACTGGTGCTATGATAAAATGTTAAAATACAAAGTATACATGAAAGATAAAACATTTTTAAAAAAATTTAAAAGGAGACAAGAGATTAAAATTATTTAAAAGACAAAGTGGGGGGCCTTCAGGGGACTAACTGGCCCCATGACTGCATATTCCCCTGGGCTCACCATGTGAGGCTGCTTTAATTCCTGTTTGGCATGCCAGGAAAGTGGGGGCCAGTTTCACCTCTACAGAATAATATTTCACAAGGTAGGGGCAAGAGCTCTCTTCCTAGAACCCACCAATAAGAATTCCTTAAATGATGGGGTTGGTAACATACCCTCCCTGCCTGCTTGGATGGGATGAACTGATGGGATGGGATGAAGACAGTTACCTAGATACCTTGGCCCCATACCAGGAAAGATCTGATTATGTGTATAGATTTGAATGATATAATAATTCGCATAGCACTTAAATTGGGCTCAATTCTTTGCAGTTCTGATTAAATATTTGTACAAGAAATTGGTGAGGCATATTTTCTGTGTGCCCATGATTACAGACTGAGGACAATAACTTGGTTTGTAACTGTTGCTGTTACTCCAACCATGCTAATTCTTCATTCAAAAATATGCCATCATATTTCTTGATTATTCAACAGGATGGAAATTACTAGTTAAAATTATTAGTAATTTTGGAATATTGGTTTCAAAAGCATTTGTTAATCATGAAGAATAATCCCATACAGGTAGTCCTCGACTTATGACCACAATTGAGCCTAAAACTTAGGTCATTAAGTGAGAAGTTAAGGGAGTTTTGCCTCATTTTACAACATTTCTTGCCATAGTTGTTAAGTAAATCACTGCAGTTAAGTTGTTAAGTAAATCACTGCAGTTAAGTTAGCAACGTGGTTGTTAAGTAATCTGGTTTCACCATTGACTTTGCCTGTCAGAAGTTTGGAAAAAGTGACCAACTGACCCTGAGACACTGTAATAATCATAAGTATGAACCACTTGCCAAGCATTTAAATTTTGATCACATGATCATGGGGATGCTGCAAAGGTTGTAACTGAAAAACAGTCATAAGTCACTTTTTTCAGGTCCATTGTAACTTTGAACGGTCACTAAATAACTATTGTAAGTTGAGGACTACCTGTATACATTATTTTAAAATAACATTTAATATAAAATAAAATAAGACTTTATGTTGAGTTGCCACCCTGAAACAGCAAGCAACATTGACATGAACACATTAGCATAATTTAGTACAACATACTTTCATGTGTGGATAACATTTTAAATAACTGTAGAGCTTTCCCTGCCAATCTTTGTCTATTTATTTCTGATGAGTAGAAATTAAAAATAGAAAAATGTATAGTCCATGAATAATAGCTTCAAAAATAGATGCAGGTTATTATTTTCAAATTTATTTTCATTTTAGGCTCTACCATACGTTGCCCTTCTCATAGCTATGTTGTTTTTCATCTATGCAGTTATTGGAATGCAGGTAATAAAAACAAATTATTTTTTTCCTGATGAGACAGTAAATGATGAAAGCCAGTTATGAAAGGATGTGGTATTGATAGTCTCTTGGCAATCTAGTATACCTACTGTATGTTAGTATACCTACTGTATATTTGTATAAGTGCTGAATTATATGGCACTTTTGAACATATGAAGAGTCGTGGTTTACTACCAACCTGTCTTGTAAAACCTGACAATTATGCTAAGGAGCAATATGGCAGTAAAAAATTGTTGTTGTTGTTATCATCATCATCATCATTATTATTGAGGTTCAAAAATAGGAAAGATTTAATATTACAAGCATCTGGCTCAATACTGCAGAAAACCAATTGTTGGGCTTATAAAAATTGCAAAGGTTACCATGGATAAGCTGTTACTTCTCTTTCAGGTATTTGGCAAAGTTGCTCTGAAAGACGGCAGTCAAATTAACAGGAACAACAACTTTCAAACCTTCCCCCAAGCGGTGCTTCTTCTCTTCCGGTAGAATTTGTTTGTTATTACTGGCGTAGAGTTCATAAGGATCTACTTTGGTCTAGTGATTAAGACACTAGGTTATGAACCAGGAGACTTTGTGTTCTAGTCCCACCTTAGACATGAAAGCTGGCTAGGTGATTTGGGGCCAGTTACTTTCTCTCTCAGCCCACAACTTCGGGCTAGGGCAGGGGTGGGCAATTACTGCACCTTCGTGACTTGTGGACTTCAACTCCCAGAATTCCTGAGCCAGCCATGCTGGCTCAGTAATTCTGGGAGTTGAAGTCCACGAGTCAGGAAGGAGCCCTAATTGCCCATCCCTTGGCTAGGGCAATAAGCCAGTTGGTCAATTCCTGTTACAATCAGGCAGATCAACCCTTGGTCGACCTGAAAAAAGGGTGCCCTGAATTTGCAGGAAAACTCTAGGAAGAAAAAATAATAAGAGTTCAAAAATGCATGGTTTTGTGGTAGGTTGTGATAAAACTCTTTTATCATAAGAAAGTAATCTTCTGTTCCTTCAACAGTGTAGATAATACATAGGTCATAAACAGATAAAGTAGTTAATGTACAGTACCTTAATCTAAGATGGGACATCAGGTGAATCATAATGGTACTTTTTCTGGAATTTCTGAGTATTTCACATATATTTAGTCTTCCAATGAATTGAAAATGACAGTGAAGAAGCTAGAATGCAAAAAATGCCAGATTCTTGCTTGTTCTCTATTATTTGGTGATTTTTAATGATTTTTGAGACCTTCAATGTTTTACTTAAAAAGAAATGAAAACATTCACTTTAACTTCTACCATGTTATAAACAGCCTGAAACAGTTGCCCTGGTCGATACTTTTCAGGATGCAGAAAGCCACTTCATGAGTATATATGTTTTATGTGATCATCAGTAGCTAACAGAAAAAGAAAAAGGACTGCAGGAGATACCCTGTCATGACCTCCAGTTAAAATGTTGATTGCTAAAGATCAATGTGAGAATGTGTAATTGAATATTAGAAATTACATACGACAGCTAAAAGGCAATTTAGGTAGCCTAATCATGTACTGTCCACATATTCTCCCTTACTGCCCCAAATAACATGACAGTACAGTTAGATAACTCTGGGTTAAAATTATACATTCAGTAGCTGCTGTATGGGGTTGCAAGGAACATCAACAATAAATTAAAAGCTGAGACATTCATAGAAAAACAGAGGAAAGCTCCATTCAGGGACCAGAAAGTTCAGAGATAGCACCATACAATTAGAAAATATATAAGCTAGTTAAGCAGCAGGCTAAAGTTCAGACTAAGAAAATTTGGTCAGAGTTTGTCTACACAGATACCAAGGTACATAGATTGTGTGGGACTGGCTGCAGTGGCACAGGAAAGCAAATGATGAAATCTGTATTTTGACAACACAACAAAACCATGTGACTTATATTATCTGCACTCAACGTTGAGATACAAATATTAAAGGCTAGGGTGCATGTTGCATTATTTTTTTCAACAACACAGTTTGTCCCAGATGCCTATACAGTACTGTAGCTAATACTCCCTTAAAATTGTTTTTGTCTATTTCTTTTTAAAATATGGTTATCTGTCTTGTATACGAATTCTGGGTGATTGACAACAATCAACAAAAGCAATAGAATAAAACATCTATAGATCAAGTAAAAAACAATTATTTTGCTTCTATTTTTACAACTATATTGTTTTATTTAGTTTCTTAGTGAGATTTTGATTGCTTATTTAGTATCCTGTGACTATCACTAAGTGTTGTATCTTTTACTCCTTGATGAATGCATTTTCTATGTATACTGACATAGTGTACATAGAATTTGTCATTGACAAATTCCTTGTGTGTCCAATCACACTTGGCCAATAAAAGAATTCTATTCTATTTTAAAAAATAATCAAAACATTTATAACACAATAGTCAAGTACTATATATACTCAACAACCATATTTACAGTATTGTTCAAAATAATAGCAGTACAATGTGACTAACCAGAATAATCCAGGTTTTTAGTATATTTTTTATTG